>JBBPBX010088046.1:0-10746 GCA_038048925.1 Garcialebias charrua
AAATTATGTTTATTTTTAAGTTGTTATTTATAAATTGTTTATAATTATATAATTATATTATAATTATATAATGTTTATCCTTTTTATTGTGAATACCAGGAAGGGCTTAGCCCTACTAGCCCACTTATACCAGCCGTCCCTGATGATGAGAAAGTCAACAAAATCCACTTCCTTAGTGGTTAAGGGGAGTGGCTGTGTTGTCTTTCCCATCATGCTTAGCGTTTTTTTAGTTTTCCAGATGCACCTAAAGGCTCCAGTATAGCTGTTCGTTGTGCAGCACGCCGCTCGACGCGCGCGTGCGGCACACAGGTAGTTCACAATATAGCTCAGCGTGACGCTCCAGCATGAAGCTCCAAATTCTTGACATAATTTGAGCAGCAGCAGGGCGGAGCGTTTACCTACGGGACAAATTGAGGTAGCTGATTGGTCATTTGCTGACACGCCTACTGAATTGATTGACATGTCGGGTGAGAGAAAGAAAGGCAGAGGGCTGCACAGCGGTTTTCTGTGTTTATATGTTAATAAAAGTTCTAAAAATTAAAATAAAAACAGGAAGCGTTGGTCCTGCAGCCCACAGCCCACCAGGAAATATTTAGAACCTGGCGCATCAACGTTAGACACGACTTTAGTTCGCTCGTGACAAGTTCCGAGAACTTCCAACATTTCTTTTTAGATAAAATCGCAACCACCAGGGCTCTCATTTCTCCTCCATCTCACGATCCATCCATCCCACCTCAATCTGTTGCTGTGTTTGAACATTTTGAACCAGTCTCTCTGTCCTCTCTAGAGCAGGTCATGTGCAGCCTGAAACCATCTGGCTCCCCCTTCGATGTGGTCCCCCCTCGGCTTCTAAAGGAGGTTTTTCACACTCTAGGTCCCTCCATTCTTTCGATTGTAAATAGCAGTCTATCCTCGGGTGTGGTGCCAAAATCATTAAAACATGCTGCTGTTCAACCCCTCCTGAAAAAACCAAACCTCGACCCGTCAGTATTATCCAATTTCAGGCCTGTCTCCAGACTCCCATTTGTTTCTAAACTTCTAGAGAAAATAGTTGAGTCCCAACTAAAGTGCTTCCTGGAGGATCACGCTATCCCCGAGCTATTCCAGTCTGGCTTCAAATCCCTCCACAGCACTGAGACTGCCCTACTGAAGGTTTTTAACGACATCTTCCTATCCACAGATACTGGTGACTCTGTGCTGCTTGTCCTATTGGACCTCACATCCGCTTTCGACACCATCGACCATGAGATCCTCATTGCTAGGTTGGAGCAGTGGGTGGGCATCTCAGGATCAGCCCTAAACTGGTTCAGATCCTACCTCTCTGACAGGTCTTTTTGTGTGTCCATCAATGATTTTACTTCTGCAGTGGCGGCTCTTAAATGGGGGGTTCCGCAGGGGTCCATCCTGGGTCCTCTCTTGTTCTCCTTATACCTGCTGCCACTCGGTGCTATTTTCCGGAAACACAATATACCTTTCCACTTCTACGCTGATGACTGTCAAATCTACTTCCCCCTAAGACAAAATGGTACAGGCTCTATTCAACCTCTGCTCGACTGCCTGGCTGACATCAGGGACTGGATGGCTTTAAATTTCTTAAGCTTCAATGATAAGAAGTCTGAAGCCATATTGTTCCTTCCCAATGACACAACCTCAAACCACTGCATTGACCTGTCTGCTCTACCCCTATCCGAAAAACAAAAAGTCAAAAATCTGGGAGTGATAATGGATCCTTCCATGAAACTCAACAGTCATGTAAACATGATCGTCAAATCCTGTTTTTTCCAGCTGAGGCGTCTGTCTAAGCTGAAGCCCATATTATCCAAAAAGCACCTGGAGACAGTGATTCACGCATTCATTACATCTAGGCTTGATTACTGCAATTCACTTCTGTTTGGCGTCAGTCAAGCCACCATTGCACGATTACAACTGGTTCAGAACGCAGCTGCCCGATTTTTAACCAGCACACGCAAAAGAGAGCACATTACACCAGTCTTGGCCTCCCTTCACTGGCTACCGGTTCATCTTCGAATCCAATTCAAAATTCTCATGTATGTCTACAAATCGCTGAACAGTCTCGCCCCCGCCTATCTCTCGGATCTGATACACCCATATGTCCCTCCACGTGCTTTGAGGTCAGAGGATCAGGTACTCTTAATAGTTCCAGAAACTCGCCTTAAGCGCAGGGGTGACAGGGCGTTCTCTGTAGCAGGCCCAAGACTCTGGAACGAGTTACCGCTGCTCATCAAACAGGCCCCCTCCCTCTCGGTTTTCAAATCCCGGTTAAAAACTCACTACTACTCCATCGCTTTCAATGCCAGCTGATTTGTATTGGATCGTTTGATTTATGATCTGCAATGTTTTTATGTTTTTCGTGTTGTACTTCATTGTCTGTGTTGCCTGTTGCGTGTTTGTTTGTCCAGCACTTTGGTGTGGACTTGTTCCTGTTTAAAGTGCTTTATAAATAAAATGGTATGGTATGGTAAGTTCATTCATTCCTCCTCATCGGAGGAGGAAGCGAATGGTGACCACTTCAAGCGATAACTTGACTTTTGGCAAAAAAACAAAAGAAAAGTCCGATCAGCGATGAAGAAGAGGAATTTAATACATTTGTGTCTCATACAAAACAGTCCGCCGCCGGGTAGTTTATTGTGAGAAAATGCGCGCGCGTAAGCAGTCGTAAAATTTGAGCTTGGCGCGTTCACACTCGCACGGCGTGGCGCTCGGCCAAACGCAGAGCTATACTGGGGGCTTAAAGCTGGCAAACTAAAAAACTGCTAAGCATGATGGGAAAGACAACAAAATCCACTTCCTTAGTGGTTAAGGGGAGTGGCTGTGTTGTCTTTCCCATCATGCTTAGCTGTTTTTTTGTTTTTCCAGCTGAACCATGAGTGAGAAGGACATGTATGTGGTAGACTTGCCTCTTTATGTGCTGTTATGCTACGTCCAGACCGAACGCTTTTTGAGCGGCCAAAAAGCACGAAACGCCTCAAAGTGAACGCACTGGACCCAGTGGTGTTCAGACCGGAACGTGAAGCGGCGGCGGCGGCGGCGGTGGCGGCGGGGTGTGGGAGGAGTTAGCAGCTTAAACTTGCTAAACGTGAAAAGTTCACAATTCAAAACTTACCCGATATCCCGACTTCCTCACTGGCACTCCGCCAAGCAAGGTTCTTTTTATTTCTTTTAACTTCGCGGGTTGTTTCCGTGTCTCACAAACAATACGTCACACAGTTGTGCAATACCCGTCCCCTCGTTACCACATCACATAGCTGACTCTCCCTCTCTCCTCCTCCCGACTCTCCCTGATTGGTTGACAGACGCGTTGAACGGCGAAATCTTCTGCATTTTCAAGGCGAGCTGTGGAGGCTGCCGCAGGCACCGCATGCACGGAAAACACTCTGCCGCCCCTTCCGCACCGCTCAAAACGGACGTGACGCGACGCCCGACCCCTAGAGGCGCGTCCCCCAATGACTTTGCATGTAAACCGGCCGCTCCTGCAACTCAAAACGCGTTCGGTCTGAACGTACCATTACAGTTTGAGTCTCCTGTTAATCTCAACAGTGTCTTCATTGGCTTTGAAGGCCTAGTTATACTCGCGCTTTGGTCCGCAAGCTGGAGCGTGCGCGCTGCGCGCGCACTGAGCCATGCGGCTTCATGCGTTTACAGTGTCGCCGCTATGTTTATGGTTGACGCACAGCGGCACATGGCAAAGTGCCGTTATTTTATGGACCAGCAGGTGGCAGTACCCTCTAAAACCTGTGCATATATTGCAAGAAAGGTGTAGAAGAAGAAATCTACCGTAGAAGAAGAACTGTTTGAAATCACACAACAAAAACAAATGGCTTTCCGCTCGCTCGGGGAATTTTAATACATTTGTATCACATACAAAACATTCCTCCATGCATCGCGACGCCGTTTCCACGACCACAGCGGCGCAGACAGCTGCAGGCTCTGGTGTGAAGAGCGTGAAGGCTGTCAGGTGAGGTCCCCACCCGACCTGTCAATCAACAGTAGCGCCCACGGCGCGCGCACTAGGCTTGCGAAGTTTCAAAAATTCGGAGGTGCGCGACACGCGCCAAACCGACGCGCGGGGCCTACGCGCAGGGGCGGGGCCAGTGATATTACGTCACTTTTGGCGCGCGCAACCTCGGGCACTGCGCGACGCGTCAAGTATAAATCTAGCTTGAGTCATACAATGTTAAGAGTAAGACAGCAGTCACAGAATGTGATAAAACACATGCTGTCACAGAATGTGATGGAACACAAGTAATCTTTGAAGCTGGATCGGAACTATCGGCAGGTTGGATCTGATACTTAAATTATGCTGGTATCGGATACCGATACTGGATCGGATCGGTCCCATCCCTAGTAAAAGGTAAACGCGGCTATAATGACAAATTCAAAAAAGTTCCGAACAAAAACAACTGGACTTTATTTATTATACTTTATTGTTTTTGTCCTGAACTTTTTTGAATTTACCATGTCCTGGATGACTGAGAATCTTCACCAGCTACTAATGACACAATCAGCTTGCCACAGTCTCCCCCATTCATTCTGCTCACTGCTTGAGCAACCATCAAACCAGCAAAATGCAGCTAATTTGACCGTTAATGTGCATTTATTAAGTAAAACTTCAACTAAGACACACCTTTGCTATAATTTTGAGTAAACAAATAATTGTTTTAGGTGCTTTTCTTGTTAAAATTCAAAACAAGCAGCGTTCCTCCTTCCTTTTTTCCCAACCTCTGCGTGCTCCCGGAGCAGTGAGGCAGCAAAAACTTTTCAAATGCAGCTGATTTGACCGTTAAAATCCTTTTATTAAGCAAGCATTAGACTGAGACACACCTTTACTATAATTTCAAGCAAACAAATAATTATTTTTTTAGGTGTTTATGTAGTTAAATTTCGAAGAAATGCGGAGGCTCATCCCTCTGCTCGGGCCCGCCACTTCTGCAAATTGGGTTTTGAAATACAGATGATTTGACCGTCAAAGTGCATTTATTAAGCAAAAGTTAGACTAAGACACACATTTACTATAATTTCGAGTAAATAAACAATTGTTTTTAAGTGTTAATTTTGTTAAATTCTTATTAAAGTCCTCCTGTGCACACTCCTGCGACGCCTTTTGGCAGCCAATCGATTTTTGGCACAACATCAGCCCACATTTCCGGGTTGTCAGCAGTGACGCGTAACAAACGCGACGAGTCAGCGGTGACGTATAATAGATGCGACGTATAGGGCGAAGCAACATAATTATGGATTTTTCTACTTTTTTAGACATATTTGGACTGATGCGACTTATAGGGTGGAGTGACGGGTACGGCAGAAAATACGGTAGTTGACGCTAGTCACTGAATACCAACACAACCCAACCAAAGACAAAAATATTTTATTCTCGGTTGATTGGACCAAGTTTAGCCATGAAAATTTTGCCACTGACAAACTTATACTTGGCCAACTCTCCCAATTCAACAAATCAACTGTTTACTTTGTGTAAAATATATTACACAATAATGAGTATCATTATTTAAAATAAAATAAAAGTCCTGATGCATGCTCAATAATCCTGGTAGAAAAATCTAAAACATGTGTAATTAACTTCCCGATCAATAATTGGAACATGTTTATATCAATGTTCTAAACATTTTGACGAGACAAATGAACAAGCATAAACAGTTATAATACTGGATGTTAGGTTAGCTCAGATGTTAGTCTTTGCTCAGTTTATTCGGGTCACTCTTATGGTCCTGAATTTCACATGAAAGAACATGAACAGCTTTACTTTAGGTTTGAGGAGATTTATTTGCATATTTATGTACACACAACTTAGAAAATGAGTTATGGATTGATAATTCTAGTAATTTTATGGTAAAATGGTGACTGATTGATGGATCTTAAAGTTCAGATACCAAAAATATGAATTGCTCTGTTTAAACAAATAAAATGGGATAAGAGAAGATGGAAGGTAACTTTTTTTTTTGTCTCCAAACCCATATCATTTTTCACCACTTTTATTGTCTGTCCAACAGATCTCACTTGTAAATGAGTCTTTGAGGCTCGATGCGATTTATCTGTTTAAATAAAAGTTGAATGAATTTAGTTAAAGAAAACCAAAATAAAGTAGTATTATCACACTAACGAGTCTGATATCACTAAACCCATGAATAATCATAAAATTATGTTACTAAGGACACAAACGCATAGCCACTTAGCAAATAAACTGAGCAATCTGAATTGAACAAAATGGATTAATTGAGAATGTGATTTTTTACAACAACAAAAAATACAATATATACTTAACATTCAGTACAACAGGATGAGCGCTTCCCTAAGCTTTAATTATGCGACTGGACTAAAGATGTTCAAATTGACCACAGTGTGTTGGTCAAAAGGGCGTTTTCTGCCCGAAGCTCTGTTCTCTCACTTAACATTGGCTGGAGTTGCAATCATGAGTGCACATCAGAAACCACATAATATGACTAAATGACCTCATGTTCTCCCATCAAAATGTAAATCCAACCATTGCACAACAAAACACAGCTGGAGTAACCAAGAGAGCTGATTATGAGCGTTGCAATCAAAACCGTGACAGTGACTTAAAACCAGAACGCCTTAGTTTCAGCCGCACGTCTAAAACAATGTATGAACACGTAATCTGTGAGACACATATGCACATACACACATGCACACACTTAAACATTTGTGTGACCAACATCAGCAGACTCTTCTGGCAGAGTCCTCTCTGCTGGCCCCAGACTGGGTGATGCAGCCATTAGTGTTACAGTAGGAGGGGTGTACTGTACATTAATGCTTCAAACCAACACGTTTTTAAAGACAAGAAAAGCTTCCTTCAGCTGAAGCCTGAGAAAAGGGAGGAATGAAGAATGCAGAAAAAATTATGTTGACAAAAATCATTATTTCGGTATCCAAGGAAAGCAGTGCTTTTTTATTTTCTTTATTTGTTTGTACCAATTCAGTCCAGATCATTAGCTAGCTGAGATTTTCCCAGTCATCAGAAATAACAGAGGAAGCCACGAAAAGGCGAAGGGAAAGAAAACAAGGCTTTCCCCAACCAAAACATTCATGACTCACATGGACCTGCTACTACAAACACTGATCACGAGCTTTATGAAATCAAGGCACAGATTTATGATTGGATTTTTAATGCCATCAAGTTTAAAGAGTTTGCAAAAACAGTTAAAATTTTCTGATACGTGCTCTATCCAAAAAGATGTAAGTTAAATAGGATTGCTGCCAGTAGATGTCCTGCGAGTTAATACCGTTTCTCTAAATGAAAGGGAAAGGGATGTTCTTTTTCTAGAGTTGGCACTCCTCAGTATCCACCAGCTCTGTAATTACAGTCTGATGGGGGGTGGCTCTCCTCTGTGGCATCATCCAAGCCTTTACCAGGCCTGGTTGACTCGACTTCCCAGGCTCAAGCAACAGACTTGTGGACTCAGAAGCTAAAACTTATGTGATTGTGCAGGGGAGGAAAACAATTAATGGAAGTCTGACTTCTAAAATCACAGAGTACCATATTTTCCGGCATATACGTCGCTCCAGAGTATAAGTCGCATTAGTCAAAAAAAGCATCATGAAGAAGAAAAAACATATATAAGTCACATTGATTTATAAGTCATATTTATTATGTGTCATCGCTGACCCTTCGCATTTATTATGTGTTTATTTAATGGTCAAAACAGCTTCATTTTTGCCAGGATGGTGCAGCGCCATCCATCCATCCATCGTGGTTGGAGCCTCCAGTATTCACCAGCTGAGTGATGAGAGCGCGCATGGCAGAACTCGCTGTTGAAGTTCTTCAAAATTTAAAGCGTCAGTCAAAAATTGCATTATGAATATGGAAAAAAATATATATATATAAGTCACAGGACTGACAAATCTATGCAAAAAAAGTGACACATGCTGGAAAATATGGTAAGTTTAGGTTCTGTCAGATTCTTTAAAAGGTGCGCAGAGTTGCACACTCTTTACCAATCTGAGCCAGCCAGACAGTAAAGAGAAACTGGAAAATTAGGAATCTTAAGATGTTCAATTCCATTCAATTCAAAATCCCAAAGGGAAATTAATTATGGTTGTAGCTCATCTTGGTTTTATTAGAGTTGTTCTAGTTGCTGATGGCTTTGGACAGGAAGGATCTCTTGTAGCAGTCTGTCCCACAGCAGATCCAAAGAAACTGGTTGCAGATGCCGATACGTCATCCCAGACCCAGCAGACCTATCAATCCCCTTGGGCAGCAGGACTGCCTGAATGCTGGGCAGAACTCTTTCCCGAGTGACGGACATTTCTCCCAGCAGCCTGCCGAGCCTGTCGTTGCCGCGGACTTAACTGCAGGTGCCGGGGGACAATCTCGGTCCTCCTGCTGTCACGAGCCACGTTTCCCACTACCTCCAAGATCTTGGTGGTCAGGCACTCGAGCACAGCCTCTAGGTAGACGATAATGCATCCACGGCACCTCCTTTTCAAATCACTTGGAATTTGGGGCTGTAGTTGAGGTAGAAAACCACCTTGTTGTCATGGTAACACATCAAAACAAATGTCCAAGAGTAAAAAAAAGTTTCAGTAAAAACCCTTCCAGCTGCACAGCATCCAATACCAGAGGACATAATCATTCAAAAAAAAAAGTGATATACATCCAGAAAAATTAATAATTTAAGGTTTTCAAAAGCAAAGTCTCAGAATGAACGTAAGAGAGCTACTCCAACATGCAGCCACCTTGAGCGGCACAATTCTAGAACAATTCGAGGTATGGTTTATGATCCGTGATGCAACAAGAATCTGACATGTTAGAACAGAAAAATTATGGCAGTTTTTGTGCTTACTGATACCTGGAATAACCAGGAACACAAACTGGTTCCTAAGCTGATGTCCAAATGGTTTCTTTTAAGAACTTAAACTGCCAACCAAGAAAAAAGGTAACTGCGAGACAAAAGCATATTTTCTTTTATGATCTCTTTAAAGATTTATGGCTACTGACCTGAAGTGAACTACCGGTACTTCTAGGAGAGACTTGGTGTGCGGTCCTTTTATTTTATTTTATTATTTTTATTTTTTTATCAGTGCCCCAACAGATGTGGCATTCACCAACTGGCTATTTTCTTTTTTTAGAAATTTGCTTATCAGGAAAAGTTCTATCCATTAGTTGTTTTATAACTGATGAAGAGCAGATGATGAAAAGATGGAAATGTTACCATTCCAAAAACCCGTTTGACTGGTGAGGATGATGTAAATGTGGGAATGGAAGAAAATTAAGTAACAAAAATCCATTCAGGAGCATCTGAACAAAGTATATTCTTAAAACAGAACAGACCCCACACCCCGGCGACCCTGAACAAGATAAAGTGGATGTGCAAAATAAAGAACTACAGGAGCTATTTGCATTTCTTGATGAAAAATCGGTTTTTTCTCTATCCCAGTGGAGAAGAAATATTTTCCTCTCATTTATATCATCTGAAAATTTTAACTAAAATCAAGCTGCATTCCTTAAAATTAGGTTTTCAAACTGTTTTAGCTATAATCCAATAAATTTAGGTTAAAATCATAATTAATGTGTTTGAAATTGTGAATAAGGACATCAGTTTTGGAGACGATGTGCTTCTTTCTGCCTAAAAAGTATCACATATTAAATGAAACTAAAGAAAAGCAATTTGGGGGAAAAAGAAAGATAATAAAAAACATCCAGATTTATGATTTGTTAGTCCTTCTGGACACTCACCTGAGATGTGCTTAAGCTTGTGTAAGAACTTTGCAGGGAGTTGAAGTCCTCAGCAGGAAGAAGGCAAATTTTAGAGTCAATCTTTATCAGCTGCTCCAGATCAGCGGGTTCTGGGGTGTAGCCATGATCTGTAAAGACTGACGCAGCCCACAAAGACTGGAAAAACAGCAGTAGAGTAAATCACTGTGTGGTCCTTGAAGTGCAAAACTGCTTTATTTTGTGGCAACCTAAACAAGATGACTGATAATTAATTACAATGCTTACTTAGTAATGTTATGACAGTGAAGCTTGAATCAGAGAAGTCTGTCTTTAGCTCTTGGTACTTTGGACACATTTCAAATCAGCTTTTGACAGAGGTCTTTAACTTTCTGTGATACTCCCCATAACTCCTATGGGAAGTACTGTGTACATGGTGACCTCACCACAATAAAGTAGTGAGATGAGATTTAGCAGGAATACACCATGCCAAATCTGATCATAACTCTACAAAGAACAAAGCCGTAACTTCAGCTCACTGGGGAGAAGGGAGTGCTGGGGGTGGGGTGGGGGGGGAGGGAAAAAAACTGGCAGAAGCAAACAGCAAAACATGGAAGCTCAGTGAAGAGATGGACTAGACAAATCCAACATCTTAAAGGCCTACAATATTTTATGGCACATGTTCAGAAGATGTGCATTTTAGTTCAATTTCTGAAAAATTTATTGAATAACAGTATTACCTCGTTTATCGTGGGATATATATATTGGACGGACGAACGGACGGACGTCCAGACAGACATCCAGACAGACGTCAAGACAGACGTCCAGACAGACAGACGTCCAGACAGACGTCCAGACAGACATACATACAGACAGACAGACAGACAGACATCCAGACAGACGTCAAGACAGACGTCAAGACAGACGTCCAGACAGACATACAGACAGACATACAGACAGACGTCAAGACAGACGTCAAGACAGACGTCCAGACAGACAGACAGACAGACAGACGTACAGACAGACAGACAGACAGACAG
>JBBPBX010088047.1:0-12103 GCA_038048925.1 Garcialebias charrua
GATGGGGCAGATCCGATCCAGTATCGGTATTGGTATCCGATACCAGCCTTGTTTACATATCGGATTTTCAGAGCAGAGACTGCCATCTTTCCGATCCATGATACACTGCAGTTGTCTTCAAACTATGGAATGGATTTCCTGAACGGAGGCGTGTTTTATGAGCCCAGAGTAGTAAGACCCGCCTCACATTCAGGAAATCCATTTCCTAGTTTGCCCCTTGCAGCCAGGTAAAACGTGAGTAAACACAGAGAGGACTGGAGGACTGTGGCTAACGGCTAACCAACTTTTCATCTTGGCATCAGAGTCGGTCAGAGTTTATTGATTTTTGCATAACCGCGAACATGTCTGCTGTGTGGATGTGTTTTACTCTTGAAGCACCGCAAAGCAAGACAGCAGAGCCGCGTGCGTGTCTGCAGAGCCGCTGTACAGAGAGGAGGAAGCTCCGTCGCGTCATATAATACCACAAACGTGATGAAACATTTGAAAAAGACCACAGTAAAGAGCATGACGATTGTTTAGCCCGGCGGGAGAAAGACAAACGGAGCCGACAGAAATCACTTCTGGACTCGTTTCAACAGCAAGGTCCCAGCGTCACCATTTTAAACAGCTGCTCGCTGATAACAGTGTGGACAGTGGCATCAAAACTTTGAGAAGCAGCCTCCTCCAAGCTGTCAGCAGGTGATTCCATGACATCCAAAGTGAACCCCTGTATGCTGTTGGACAGGTGAGGCATATTTTTGAATGTCTTGTAAATGTCTCCAAAGCTCTGTGGGATTATGAAAAACAAAAGGCTGAGCTGTGGCAGCCATCTTAAACTGGATGTACTTTAAAAGTCAACCAGTCGTAGAGAGCCCTTCAGTGATTATCTCTTGAAAGTTTAATCAAAATCTGTCCAGCGGGTCATGAGATATTTTGCTAACAGACGGCACCATTGATTCCAAATAAATAACGTTATAATTTTAAAGAAAGATCTTATGCATTCTACTAGTCCCTTGAATATGCTTTGGGAATGAGTCTCAGCTACTACCACACCACATTTCATCTACATTTTTTGTCAAATTGACTGAGTTGTAGTCAATTTTGTGTTGTTTTCAGTTGGCTGTGGCAGCCATCTTAAACTGGATGTACTTTAAAAGTCAACCAGTCGTAGAGAGCCTTTCAGTGATTATCTCTTGAAAGTTTAATCAAAATCTGTCCAGCGGGTCATGAGATATTTTGCTAACAGACGACACCATTGATTCCAAATAAATAACGTTGTAATTTTAAAGAAAGATCTTATGCATTCTACTAATCCCTTGAATATGCTTTGGGAATGAGTCTCAGCTACTACCACACAAATTTTATCTAAATTTTTTGTCAAATTGACTGAGTTGTAGTCAATTTTGTGTTGTATAAGTTCAGTTAGCTGTGGCAGCCATCTTCAATTGGATGTACTTTAAAAGTCAACCAGTCGTAGAGAGCCCTTCAGTGATTATTTCTTGAAAGTTTAAACAAAATCTGTTCAGTTGTTCATAAGATATTTTGCTAACAGACAGATGCAGAATACAAACATAATTGTTGACTTTTGGAAGCATGTGATGAAAAAGAGACTGGGTGAAAGTAACTACAGTACTTAAAAGTACCGGTAGTTAGTTACACGTTTTGTGTTAGCAGAATTTGCACAGCCAAGAGAAGATTAATCTTCTCTCTAAGTACAGTGTATACAAATACTGTATATTTATGCATGCCCAAAAAGGCAACTTGAGGTAAGTTTTATTAATGTTTTTTATTAATGTAATGGATTTCCTGAATGTGAGGCGGGTCTTGTTACTCTGGGTTCATGAGACACGCCTCCGTTCAGGAAATCCATTCCATAGTTTGAAGCCAACGTGCATCATGGGTTGGATCGATACGTAAACAAGGCTGGTATCGGTATGTGCCATGAGCATGGTTCCGCTTCTGCTCGGAGGGCGGGCCACAGGGTCCATCTTACACGGGCACGGGCCGTGTGTAGAACCGCCACAGACTTTGGCTTCTCTGAAGACAAACCGCTAAAATATAAAGTTTTAAATGGCTAAATTGGACGGATGCGTTTGCATCTTCGTCCATTGTATCAATGTGCGCAGTTGAGGCGATTCTGTGTGTGACGTCATAATCGCGCGACGGGAAAAACCGTATTTATCATGTAAAAAAAAGGCGCTAATTTTAAACAGTTTTTGAGAGGAATTTTAATTAATTTAACATTGTTTTAGCAAAAACAATCAGAGGTCAATCTTAATATATATATATATGTTGTGCCATTTTATGGAAAATTAAAAGATGATGTCAGTGGAGCTTTAAAGCTGCAATATGTAGCTTTTGAACACGCTGGCACTTAGAAACATTTTGAACAGAGACACGTTTCTGGTCCCTCCTCACTCAGAGCCATATATGACTCAGCTCCACCTCGCTCGTGCTGCAGCCTGGAATGCTCCGCCCCCACTACGTCCCGTCTCAACCGCTGCAAAGTTCTGTGATTATATGTTAATAAAACGTTCTAAAAAATAAAATAAAACCATGGAGCACTGGTCCAGCAACACAAAAACACCCTGAAATCTGCAGAGCTTCACGCAGCCACGTTGGACATGATTTAATTCGCTCGTGACAAATCCACTTCCTCATTTCTGTCAGTGAAGGAAGAAGCGAACACCGCTGCGGGCTCGCTGCAGGGTTGACAGGCGGGGGCGTGGGTTAGGGGGTGAGAAGTAAGAAGCTCTGTTTTTATTGGCTGAATGGCTGGTTATAAAGTCTGTTATTATTGGCTGGTTAACCGCGGGCCGCTCTCTGGTTTTTATAAATGCTTTTATTACCACCGGGAGACGCCAGAGGAATATAGTTTTTTTCAGAGATTACATGTCAAACATCAATCTTTCAAGAGATAGTGGCAGAGTGAAGAAATATGTTTTTAAAAAAAGCTACAGTACATACTGAAGCTTTAACGGGCTTATTGCAGAGTGATTGGATTTTATGAGAGACGAGGGGAAGGGATCCAGGGCGCAGGATGAAGGCTTCATTTTCTTGATGATGGCCTCCACCTCACTCTGAACAACTTCATCAAAGAGATTGAGAGAGTCCAAAAGAGACTTAAAATCTGGTGCCAGAGGGGAAGAGGAATTGTCCATGTGGATATTTAAATCGTCAAGAAAAATATTTTTCACAGGGAAGGTGCAGAAAAAAGTGAGGCGGTCATGCATCTCTGAGTTAAATGAAACATGCGGTTTGGGAGGCCTATAAATCATTATAACGTTCATCAGGAGTGGGGCTTTGAGGTTGAAGGCCAAACTTTCAAAAGAAGAAAAGTCCAATTTTAAATTACTGTGGTAAGTTACAGCCAGACCATCGCCGCGGCCAGTGCAACGGGCTCTCTGCAGATAACTGTATCCAGAGGGACAAGCTTCATTCAGAGAACTGTACACATCTGGTTGATGCCATGTTTTTGTAAGGCACATGATGTCCAAGTTCTTCTCCAGAATGTGATCATGAATTAGACAAGATTTGTTGGATAGTGATTGTACATTGAAAAGTTCCATTTTAATACCAGTTGGCGTAGAAGCCTTTAGAAGAGGTTTAAGCAGACTGAAGTCCACTCCACGTTTTCCTTGCCACTTCGTGCGCTGTGGACTACAAGGGACCACACACGCAGCGTTCTGATTACGTAATCGAGGTGCGACACGTCGCATAGACCAGACAGAAGGGATCGTGTCAGAGCCAGCTTGCCGAGAATAAATGGATTTCTTCCGAGAACTTCTATGGATGTAACGAGGTCTACGCAGAAGTCCCAGTTGTTTGATAGTGGAAACAGAAGGTGGAATGGAGCAGTTGTTAAGTCCAATCAGCTGCGAAGCGGAGTAGGTCAACATTGCGCCAGCCAAGCTGGGGGAAGCTAGCACAGAGCTAGCCGCTAACAGCAGACCCACGGCTCCGAAAAAAATATCCAAGAAGCAGTGAGATGTAACATGAACGAGCATAACTTGAAGAGGAGCACAGGAGAAAATCCAGAACAGTCCAGATGACACAGGAGGTTGACAGAGGCAGCAGGTAAGCGAAACAATAATTGCAGCTACGTAGTTCTCCAAGCAAAGTCCGTGCAAAGTTCGTGCTGGAGTTGACAGGAGGTAGACAGCCCAATATTCCGGTTAGGAAGTACTAACTAAGCTGTCCGTAAAGTCCTTGATTAAAAACCACTGAACAAAATAAGTCTAGATAAATGTCCCAAAAAAGGTCCAAATAATAGCAACAGTAAAATAACTTTTTAGCGCGGAGAAGCGGCGACATCTCGACATCACGCCAGTGTCCTCTCCCGCCAAAACACTTCCTCTTGTCTTGTCTTGGTCTTGGACATTGAGGACTCAGGATTTTATTTCAAGACCCGTCAAGACCACAACTGTGGAAATATCACTAAATTGCTAGAATATTGTCCAGTTTATTTGTTAACATCCTTGTTTTTATTGGATGGCAAAACGTACTGATTCAAATCCAAGCGATAACGTGACTCATTGCTAAATGCATGTTTTTGCTACCACTGTCACGCCCACCCCTTTCACTTGCACATGGTTCTGTAGAAACAGAACAATATAGACAACAGAGTGTTACGTTGCAACCAGGGGTGAAAGTAAGCCAGTATGGTCCGGAACTGCATACCACTAAAAGATTATGTGCCAGTACGCAGTACTTGGAAGAGAGGGGAGCGGCTGTCTGCTGTAAAGCCTCATTCAGAACCAGTCATGGTCACAGTTTTGGTCAGAATAGATTCACTAGCAATAAGCAGTCGAAAACACAAATTTAATATTAATAAACTAATCATATTTTTATAAGACGGATAATCCGTGAAAAGATTGAGCTCCAGGACTTGAGGTTTTGGTCTTGACTTGGTCTCGCCTTCCCTCAGTCTTGGTCTCGACTTGGTCTCGGACCCCAAAAGTCTTGGTCTTGTCTCGGTCTCAGTACACTCTGGTCTTGGTCTTGACTTGGTCTCGGGTTAGGTGGTGTTGACTACAACACTGGTTGGAGAGGTTATGTCTCTCAGTTGGCCTGGGAATGGCTTGGGGTCCTCCCAGAATATCTGGAAGAGGTGACTGTGGAAAGAAATATCTGGGCCTCCCTGCACAAGTTGCTTCCCCCCCGACCCGATTTCAGAACAAGCAGAAGATAAGGGATGGATAATGGAATAATAGGTTTAATTTAATAATAGGAGATGCCTCCAATATATACAGCAAAGGTCAGAAACAAAGTACAACAGTGATCGTCAAGGGGCATCTGTTGAACGTCCGTTGAACGTCACGTGACATCACGAGCGCTGCAGTATGACTGCACTGATCGGAGCTCTGCTTCGACTCAATCTTTTTTCTGTTCTTCTTCTTTTAATCTTTATTTTGCGCCTACACCACACACCTATGCTACGGGTATGATCACGACACACTTTGAAGAGTTTTGTGTGTCGCTGCCTTGCCATCATGACATCCTTCCATCGTGATTCAGTTCCCGGCCCCACTCCAGCCTCGGGCTCAGGCTCCGGCCTGTCATGCTGACCATCTCCCTGATCCTCCATCTGCCTGCACAGACTGAACTCTGCTGACCTGTTTGGCTCCGCGGGGAAATCCTTGGATGTTCTCTGTCCGTTGGATCTGGTTCTGGAGGTCAGTCTGGGAGGGCAGCTGCTGTGGTTGTTATTATCATCAAGCTGCTAGCGGGGCTTGCTAACGCTGCTAACAAGATCCTCCATCTGCCTACATAGACCGAACTCTACTGACCCGTTCGGTTCCATGGAGAACTTTGGATGTTCTGTCTGCCGGACCCGGTTCTGGACTGTGGTCTGTGAATGCAGCTGTTGCGGTCCTTATTACTATCAAGTTGCTGACCGGACCTGCTAACAAGACCTGCTAATGCTGCTAACAACACCACGCTGCTAATAACAGAACCATGCTGCTGAAGGAACCTCACTGCTAACCGAATCACATTGTATTTATTTCTCAATTTTGGTGCCTTTTTTGTAGTATTTTAGTAGTATTTCTAGTATGTTTTTGTATTTTTGCTGCATTTTATTATTTATTATTATTTTTGTTTTTGGCGAATCAAGACAGTTCTTCGCAGCCTAAGAATTTCATTGCATTGTTGACCTTGTGTTGATTTTGCATATGACAAATAAACCAAACCTGAACCTGAACATGCTGGAGACTCACTGTTCACACTGAGCTGAATCTCAACCAGCAGCATTTGGCTTCTTATTCAGTTTGATGGATGGATGAGCACAGAAAAGGTAGAGCCATCTGGAATTCGATGTTTGTTCTTATTTTTGAGGTTGTTTGGGGCCATAGGATTTTTATTAGTAGAGCGGTGGCTTTGTGTGATGCAGTCCCCAGCACTCTTACATAATATTGCTTGTAATGCTGCAGGCATCAACTCCTGCACCTCTGAATCTTAAAGTCAGTCTGTCTTTTTCAGCCTGTGGATCTGAGTTAAGTGCATCAATGCATTTTACTTCTGTCTAGATTGCTCTGAACGGTCATTTTTAGTCCCCAAATGGCTTTTTGAGATTTGCTGTTTCTTTAAAAGTCTTCTTTGTTTTGTTTTGTTCATGCTTCAGTGTGTGCTTTATTTTTCTCACTGCCTGTAAATCTATTTTTTCTTCTCCATCTCCCACTGCTCACATATCATGCAGAATGGAGATAGTTTAGCTTGGTCGTGATATTCTTATATAACTTTAAGTAACTTTTTATTTGCCTTTGCGGCCTCCCTTGACTCAGTGGTGCTTGAAAGTTTGTGAATCCTTTAGAATTTTCTATATTTCTGCATAAAACATCATCAGATTTTCATACAAGTCCTAAAAGTAGATAAAGAAAACCTATACAAATGAGACACAGATATTATACTTGGTCATTTATTTATTGATGGGAAATTAGCCATTATTACATACTGTATTTGTGAGTGATAAAAGTATGTGAACCTCTAGGATTAGCAGTAAATTTGAAGGTGAAATTAGAGTCAGGTGTTTTCAATCAATGGGATGATGATCAGGTGTGAGTGGACACCCTGTTTGATTTAAAGAACAGAGATCTATCAAAGTCTGAAACATCATCAGATTTTCACACCAGTCCTAAAAGTAGATAAAGAAAACCCATACAAATGAGACACAAATATTATACTTGGTCATTTATTTATTGATGGGAAATGAGCCATCATTACATATTTGTGAGTGAAAGTATGTGAACCTCTAGGATTAGCAGGAAATTTGAAGGTGAAAGTAGAGTCGGGTCAATCAATGGGATGATGATCAGGTGTGAGTGAACACCCTGTTTGATTTAAAGAACAGAGATCTATCAAAGTCTGATGTTCGCATGTGTGTAGAAGTGTATCCTGGCACAAACAAATGAGATTTCTGAGGACCTCAAAAAAAGAGTTGTTGATGCTCATCAGGCTGGAAAAGGTTACAAAACCATCTCTAAAGAGTTTGGGCTCCACCAACCCACAGTCAGACAGGTTGTGTACAAATGGAGGGGAAATTCAAGACTATTGTTACCCTCCCCAGGAGTGGTGGGCCAACAAAAATCAGTCCAAGAACAAGGTGTTGAATAGTCAGTGAAGTGCATTGCATGTACTGTACTCTCCTTACATGTGTGGTTTTTCTCTGTGTACTACAGTTTAACATGCATGTTAGGTTAATTGGTAACTAATGGTGGGTGAGAGCATCAGTGCTTGTTTGTCTCGTCCTTTGTCTAGTTTGTCTTTAAGGGTGCATTCACACCAGCCCTGTTGTCCCAAAGTTTAGCCAGTTTGCCTAGGAAGTCCATTTCGTTCGGGGTGGTGTGAATGCACCATCGAACTCCGTCACAGAACAAAAAGGCAAACTCTGGCCTGCCTAAAAACCTAGGTCTAGGTCCGGTAGAAGAACACTCGAGTGCGGTTCGAGTACAGTGTGAAAGCAATCAGACCGGACACCGCTCCGCAAGCAGGAAGTGGTTTACAACGCAGGGCAAACAAACATGCATTTCTCTTACCTCAAATGGAGCCGTCAGCTGCCTTGTGTGAAAAACAACATTCTTCATGGTCTTCTTCCTCATCTTCCTCTCATGCTGAGTCCATTGTTGGCAGCACGGTGGCACAACTAGTAGAGCTGCTGCCTCTCAGCGATCAGGTCCACGGTTCAAATCCCGGTCCGGGGGCCTTTCTGGGTGGAGTTTGCATGTTCTCTCCGTGCATGCGTGGGTTTTCTCCGGGTGCTCCGGTTTCCTCCCACAGTCCAAAAACATGCATGTTAGGCTGATTGGTAACTCTAAATTGACCCTGGGTGTGAGTGAGACAGGTCCCTCTTGTAAATGAGTCCCCGTGGCTCAACGAGGCTAGCCTGTATAAATAAAGGTTGAATGAATAAATTGTTGAAAAATGACAAAATAGAACTCCTAAAACTCGATGCCACTCCGTTTTTGTTTTTATTTACAGGAGTGTCTTCTTCAGAGGTTTTTGTGTCATTTCTTTCAGTAGTTCTTGGTGCAGCGCCAACACAGGCGAGTGGAGGAACAGGTTGGTTCGAACAGGTTGGCTCAACTTCACAGTGCAGTGTGAATGCAAACTGCACCAGCTCAAATGTAAACAAAAATGTTATGAATATTGATCCCCAACCGAACCGAGTCTACTGGATTATCAGGTGTGAAAACAACCTAAATGTCCTTGTGATGGACTTACCTGTCCAGGGTGTACCCTGCCTTATAAACAGTGACTGCTTGATATTGGCCCCACCTCCCCGTGATCCACAAAGCAAATGCAGGCAAGAGAAAATGAATGAATGGATGGATATTTAATCATAGCACTCACAAGTCAAGCTGAAATTATTCAAACTTTTTGTTACCTTTTTATCCTTTAATGTGCTGTTTGATAAGAAACAGTTGGCAGCAGAGATGGGGACTCGAGTTTGGGACTCGGACTCGAGTCGCACTTAAGTCGCAAAAACAGAGACTTCAGACTCGACTCGGACTTGCATTCAAAAGACTTCCAACTCGACTCGGACTTGCATTCAAAAGACTTCCAACTCGACTCGGACTCGCCATTTGAGACTCGTGAGCATCGAGAATTGTTCTGAACCGGGACTAACTGTGCGGTTTTCCCGAAATCGTTCAAAATATTAATTTGCGATTCCTATGTTCGATGCTAGTTAGCCAACCGGAAGTAGCCGCCACCGAAAACCAACGAAGAAGAATCCACCGGAAGTGTGCATCTGCTATCGATAGCGTACTAATTTAATAAAATGACCAGTCAGGTCAGTGCAGCACTTGCAATAATTTTCTATCATGCAAAGGAGGGTGGAGAAGTAAAATAGTGTCCCGTCTTTGACGTACTCCACCGGATTATTTTTGCTTCGTATCCGACCGGAAGTACAGAGTGGTCCGTCTGCAAAACGCTCCGCCGAACTTTTCGCTAATCGCTACCTCTTCGACTCCATCAGGTAAATAAATAAACTATAAACTACATCTCATACCAACATTAAGGCAGCTAACAAGTTATACTCCGCTTAAAGCGGTAAGTCAGCTCAAATACACACGATGCTAACGTTAGCTTGTATTTTTTCTTAGACAAACGACCTGAAATGGCTTCACAGTGTTCAGTTCACCAGTGACTGTCCAAGGTAAAAACGTCAGTGTTAACTGAATGAAGAGTGCCACAGAACAGTTACAGCATATGTTGTGAAAAGGTTGCATCCCTTTTCAGATGTGGATTCAATTCAACCATGGACTGCACTTACATTGCACTCAAATCCAACACTTATTAACATTCTTAATTCATTTAAAGTTCTCTGTGTCTTTTAAAATGTTTTAATGTCTCTAGTTTTCATTATTATATAATTTCTGTTTATGTTCTCTTTCATTCCATTATGAGTGAATGTCACAGTTTGAAGAATTATTGAATAGGTTAGTTAGGCAATAACAACAGAGCTAATAATTGTATACATTCTCAGTCTTAAAAATGATTTAATAATCTCTTTTTACTGATAATACTGATAAACCTGTTGTTTGTTTAGGAACCTCCCTGCAGTCTGTCCAGAAAGTCTCCACTGGAGGAGCGTTTTGCTGAGGAAAGGGCACAACATAATTTCACAGCTCCATGTCCATGAAGAAACAAATGGAGAGAGGGCTGCAGATACCAGGACATCCCACCAGCTGTTCTGTCTGAGGATCCTGCTGCTGTGGTGGAACCAGGTTAGCCCATCAGTGGGAGCTCAGTAACATGACTGCAGCATCAGACACTGGACAATATTATATGTATAATAATAATAATACTGTATATGTTTGTGAGTCCTCCATGTTGGCTCTCTGCCCTGTGAGAAATTCATAGTAAATGTAACAAAAAGGAAAAAGTTCATAGCATTAAATTCAAACAGAAGTTCAAATTATTTCATCCTGAAATAACTCTGGCTAACTACTGTAGCTTTTTTATAACATGGAGTTAAACTCAAAGCAGTCTCCTCAGATAAATAGTGTTACCATTATTTTTATATTAAAGTTTCTGTTAACTTATTATTTTTACATTTGATTGTTTCTGTTCAGTGCCCTGAGACAACTTGTGACTTGGAGCTATACAGTATAAATAAACTGAACTGAATTGAATTGAGGAGAGACATTTAATGTAATGTTTTGGCCTCTACATTCAGATAAAAATAAGCTGTAACGTGTAGTCAGTCACTGCCTAAAAGGTTGTTAGCAGCTGCTACAAACAAGCTTAGCATCAGTGTGTTAATCTAATGTTAACCTGAATATTTTTAAAAGGAGAGACATTTAAAGCTCCACTGACATGTTCTTTTAACTTTTCAAAAAATGGCACAACATATATAAATATTAAGATAGACCTCTGACCGTTTTTGCTAAAATAATGTTAAATGAATGAAAATTTCTCTCAAAATAGTTTAAAATTAGCGCCGTTTTTTTAGACCGTAAATCCGGATCTTCCGGTCACGTGTCAGCATTCCTGTTTGTGACGTCACGTCCGATACTGAACTCTGCTCAAACGACAAAAATATAGACGCATCCGTCGAATTTAGCCATTTAAAACTACATTATAGCGATTTGGCTTCGCTATAATGTAGTTTTAAATGGCTAAATTCGACGGATGCGTCTATATTTTTGTCGTTTGAGCAGAGTTCAGTATCGGACGTGACGTCACAAACAGGAATGCTGACACGTGACCGGAAGATCCGGATTTACGGTCTAAAAAAACGGCGCTAATTTTAAACTATTTTGAGAGAAATTGTCATTCATTTAACATTATTTTAGCAAAAACGGTCAGAGGTCTATCTTAATATTTATATATGTTGTGCCATTTTTTGAAAAGTTAAAAGAACATGTCAGTGGAGCTTTAATGTCCATTGTTTGCGAATGAATAGCATACATTCATTCACGGTGTCACTCAAATATTAGGGACTTGACTTGGACTTGACTTGGACTTGAGATCAGAGACTTGAGAATTGACTTGGACTTGAGATCAATGACTTGAGACTTGACTTGGACTTGACCTGGACATGAGATCAGAGACTTGAGACTTGACTTGGACTTGAGATCAGAGACTTGAGACTTGACTTGGACTTGCAAAAAATGACTTGTGAGCATCTCTGGTTGGCAGTAACTCATCTTTCCAGTCTGTTTTCACTTGAAGCACTGAACTAGTCCAAGCTGTTAAAACAGGCCACCGCTGGTACAAATGCTGAAGAAACAAAAGTGTGAAGGTTGTGTTTAATTTTTTTGTAAATTATTTTTCAGTCTGCAGCGACTTTAAACACACCAAAGCTTTCAAACACAAATAAATGAAACTTTTCTTAATATGTCTAGGCACCAGACTTGTTCAAGACATTTTATTGGCGTCTTCAAGGGTATATGAAGAGAAGAAGTAAAATAACCACTGCAGAATCAATTCCTTGTCTGTTTCCATGGCTACTTTCTTCCCAAGACAATATTCATTTAAAGCATGCTGTAATGCATTCATTTTACTGTTAAACTGTACTGAAGGGATGGTGTTCTTGTTCCTGTTTGTGTGTGTGTGTGTGTGTGTGTGTGTATGTATGTGTGTGTGTGTGTGTGTGTGTGTGTGTGTGTGTGTGTGTGTG
>JBBPBX010088049.1:0-14576 GCA_038048925.1 Garcialebias charrua
CTTTAGCTATCATTTTTGAGATTGCAAATTTTAGCTTTTAGCTACAGTTAACAAATAAGTGTTAAGCCAGGGTGTAAAAGATTTTAGCAACAGTTCTGTTAATTGTATTTTTTTCAGAGGTTTGTCTAAATTCAGCTTTGAGCTCTAGTGTTGGTATCTGCTCCCAAAGGCTTTTGGTCTGTTCAGAATAAGGCCACGCTCCAGCTGATGTTCAACCAGCCTTTAATTATTTATTTTCCATACAGGAAATCTTCTCCTATGTAAATGCACAATACAAACACAAGTGTTAGCTAAATTACATTTACAACCAAAATGAAACTTGAAAATAAAACAGAATATGTAAACATACCGTGTGCGCATTCTGACCAAACATTCAGGTGTTATTGACCATATTGTCCTTTGTTTCTCTTTAGTCTTGTTTTCTGACTAATGTCTGTGACTCCAGCAGCATTTAAGTCTTATTTGGTCATGCACGCTGTCTCCCCTCTGGGTGCAATACTCAAACTTACCACTAGATGTCAGTGATACAAAAGAGTTTAAATGATTTTCTCAGTTTTGCATATTAAATACGAACAAATAAAACCTTTTGTCCTGTGACAGCTACGATAATTTTAATGTTTGTAATGGTTTTATTTTCATTCAGAACTGCGTCGGCCAGGAATCGAACCCAGGTCAACTGCTTGGAAGGCAGCTGTGCTAACCACTACACCACCAACGCAATGATAAGATGTCTTGCTCAAGGACGCAACATGTGGTTATGGCGGGAGATGAACCTACACTTTTTCAGTCAGGTTCTGCATTTTGTCAATCGCTCTTAGTCTGACCCCTTCTCTGGACTCGTGTTTGCCTTGGGGGACCCTAACGGAACCAAAAACCCAAGACTACGTAGCCCACAGGAACATGGGGTACTCAAACTCCCCCACCACGATAAGGTGGCGATTGATCGGAGGAGGTGTTTTTTTTTATTTTTATTATTATTTATTTATTTATTTATTTATTTATTTATTTATTTATTTATTCATTTATTTATTTAATAGTTCATTTTTAAAGTGGTGAACCGGAGTGCCCGGAGAAACGCCACTGCTGGTGGGGAGAAGTCAGAAAACAGCTGTTGGATCCAGAATCTGAACTCAAAAGGTCTGTTTTCGATGGTGTTTTCTCCCTGAATCAGTCGTCTTGAGGCATGTGCGAAGAACAAGTAAACAGCCGAATGAACCAGTTCTTTTTCTTGTTTTTCGGCTTTTTCTCCTTCAGCACATTCATTTTTGCCTCAAGGTGCAGAAGTTGGTCGTCCATGTTTCTAAGTTGGTCGTTTAGAACAATGGACTCCACATCAGACTTGCTTTGTGGATCTGTTTCCACAGCCTCAGAAGACTCGCTGATCAGAAAACCCTGGTCAGTGCTGAGTTCCAGCTGGTCCTCATGGGGAACCTCTGGAACCTCACTGACAGAGTCTTCTTCTGGACTTGTCTGAGACTGAGCGTCCTGTGTTGATGGGACGCTGTCTCTCTGCTGCAGTTCTTTGGTTGCAGCTTCAAGCTCTTGTTTTAATTGATCAATCATAATTTGTGATTGATCCAGTTTGAATCTTTGTTCAAACTCTTTGTCTTTCAGATCTTGAAGGTCACATTTAGCTTGTTCCAGCTCTGACTTTATCTGAAGGCTTGACTGTACGACGTCTTTAAGGTCAAAAACCTCTTTCATACAGTCTTCCTTTTCAACACAAACTCTGTGAAGCTCAGATTTTAGCTGTTCAATAGTGGCCAACGCTTCACTAAGCTGAAATTGAACGTTTTTCAGCTGTGATTCAGCTTCAGTGCTAGCCTCACGTTCTTTAGCTGTATGTGCAGCCAAATCCTGGTTCAGGCTAACAATTAGCTTCTTCGCAGCCTCTGAGCACAAGTCGGAGTTACCTTGTCTCTCTCGAGATTCAGTCAGCTCGTTCTCAGCTTTCTCCAACTTCTCTTGAAGCTCAGCATTTTGCGCTTCAAGCTGGACAATGTAATCGTCCGCACCCCGTTTCAACATGAGAACTTCTTCAAGTTCCTTGTGGAGTTCATAGGCAAGTTGCTGGTTTTCAAACGATTTCTTGCCAGGAGCTCGTTGGTGTCTTAACTTTTCAATTTCGTCCTGAGCCTCATAGAGTTTGTCTTTCAGATCCATGTTTTCATGGAACACAGCTACTTTGTCAATGTGGGGAATATCCACAGGATCTTCTTCCTGTGCGTTGGCATATTTCCCAGGGTATCCACGATAAGGCTGGTAGTCATCGTAATAACCACCAAAATCCCTTCGTGGTTGACGTCTTTGGTTGGTCCAACCATTCGCAGCTGACCTACGGTTCTTGTGACCATGATGTTTAGGTCTAAAAGACTGGTCCCCAGTCTGGACACTCTCTCGGGCCACTTCAGCAGGCTGAGGGCTTCTCTGCTCTGCGCTGAATTCAGGACGTTTCCGGTCCTGTTTCCTTCTGCAGCGAGAGTTTGGCACTTCAACCGCTGGGGAAGTGTTTCCTTTAAGATCCATTTTCGACTTTTCAAACAAATTATTCAAAGAGCTTCTGCAAATATTAAGTTTCCTACCCTAACGTAGTGACGTTTCGGACTGAATGAATCTGTCACAAGTCTCAGGATCTTTATATAGAGTTCACATCAAAGGGCTGTGATGTCATACTGTGATGTCATACTATGCTTTAATTAATACATGTATATAGGTTTCACATCAAAGGACTGTGATGTCATACTGTGATGTCATACTATGCTTTAATTAATATATAGGTTTCACATCAAAGGACTGTGATGTCATACTGTGATGTCATACTATGCTTTAATTAATATAAAGGTTTCACATCAAAGGACTGTGATGTCATACTGATTTTATGCTTGTTTTATGTTTTAATCAAATTCCAACATTTTTATGCATTTTTCAGCGTTTCATTATTATTTGATCTTCTTTGCAGATTAATCTTTTCAAATTTTAGCTACCGGTGCATTTCAAGTAAGCAGCTTTTGGCAAAATCCTTCATCAATCAGCGTTCACACTACATTTTCACAGGAAATGCAATTTTTCTTGTTTATAATTTTAGTTTGATTTGCTTTTTGCTAAGATATTGATGATTTCATGTTAACTACAGTTTGCCAATTTGAATGTTCAGCTCAGGCTTTGGTCACTTTAGCTATCATTTTTGAGATTGCAAATTTTAGCTTTTAGCTACAGTTAGCAAATAAGTATTAAGCCAGGGTGTAAAAGATTTTAGCAACAGTTCTGTTAATTGTATTTTTTTCAGAGGTTTGTCTAACTTCAGCTTTGAGCTCTAGTGTTGGTATCTGCTCCCAAAGGCTTTTGGTCTGTTCAGAATAAGGCCACGCTCCAGCTGATGTTCAACCAGCCTTTAATTATTTATTTTCCATACAGGAAATCTTCTCCTATGTAAATGCACAATACAAACACAAGTGTTAGCTAAATTACATTTGCAACCAAAATGAAACTTTTAAATAAAACAGAATATGTAAACATACCGTGTGCGCATTCTGACCAAACATTCAGGTGTTATTGACCATATTGTCCTTTGTTTCTCTTTAGTCTTGTTTTCTGACTAATGTCTGTGACTCCAGCAGCATTTAAGTCTTATTTGGTCATGCACGCTGTCTCCCCTCTGGGTGCAATACTCAAACTTACCACTAGATGTCACTGATACAGAAGAGTTTAAATGATTTTCTCAGTTTTGCATGTTAAATACGAACAAATAAAACCTTTTGTCCTGTGACAGCTACAATAATTTTAATGTTTGTAATGGTTTTATTTTCATTCAGAACTGCGTCGGCCAGGAATCGAACCCGGGTCAACTGCTTGGAAGGCAGCTGTGCTAACCACTACACCACCAACGCAATGATAAGATGTCTTGCTCAAGGACGCAAGTCAACTTTTCAGTCAAATTCTGCATTTTGTCAATCGCTCTTAGTCTGACCCCTTCTCTGGACTCGTGTTTGCCTTGGGGGACCCTAACGGAACCAAAAACCCTAGACTACGTAGCCCACAGGAACGTGGGGTACTCAAACTCCCCCACCACGATAAGATGGCGATTAATGGGAGGAGGTGTTTTTTTTTATTTTTATTATTATTTATTTATTTATTTATTTATTCATTTAGTTATTTATTTTTAATAGTTCATTTTTAAAGTGGTGAACCGGAGTGCCCGGAGAAACGCCACTGCTGGTGGGGAGAAGTCAGAAAACAGCTGTTGGATCCAGAATCTGAACTCAAAAGGTCTGTTTTCGATGGTGTTTTCTCCCTGAATCAGTCGTCTTGAGGCATGTGCGAAGAACAAGTAAACAGCCGAATGAACCAGTTCTTTTTCTTGTTTTTCGGCTTTTTCTCCTTCAGCACATTCATTTTTGCCTCAAGGTGCAGAAGTTGGTCGTCCATGTTTCTAAGTTGGTCGTTTAGAACAATGGACTCCACATCAGACTTGCTTTGTGGATCTGTTTCCACAGCCTCAGAAGACTCGCTGATCAGAAAACCCTGGTCAGTGCTGAGTTCCAGCTGGTCCTCATGGGGAACCTCTGGAACCTCACTGACAGAGTCTTCTTCTGGACTTGTCTGAGACTGAGCGTCCTGTGTTGATGGGACGCTGTCTCTCTGCTGCAGTTCTTTGGTTGCAGCTTCAAGCTCTTGTTTTAATTGATCAATCATAATTTGTGATTGATCCAGTTTGAATCTTTGTTCAAACTCTTTGTCTTTCAGATCTTGAAGGTCACATTTAGCTTGTTCCAGCTCTGACTTTATCTGAAGGCTTGACTGTACGACGTCTTTAAGGTCAAAAACCTCTTTCATACAGTCTTCCTTTTCAACATGAACTCTGTGAAGCTCAGATTTTAGCTGTTCAATAGTGGCCAACGCTTCACTAAGCTGAAATTGAACGTTTTTCAGCTGTGATTCAGCTTCAGTGCTAGCCTCACGTTCTTTAGCTGTATGTGCAGCCAAATCCTGGTTCAGGCTAACAATTAGCTTCTTCGCAGCCTCTGAGCACAAGTCGGAGTTACCTTGTCTCTCTCGAGATTCAGTCAGCTCGTTCTCAGCTTTCTCCAACTTCTCTTGAAGCTCAGCATTTTGCGCTTCAAGCTGGACAATGTAATCGTCCGCACCCCGTTTCAACATGAGAACTTCTTCAAGTTCCTTGTGGAGTTCATAGGCAAGTTGCTGGTTTTCAAACGATTTCTTGCCAGGAGCTCGTTGGTGTCTTAACTTTTCAATTTCGTCCTGAGCCTCATATAGTTTGTCTTTCAGATCCATGTTTTCATGGAACACAGCAACTTTGTCAATGTGGGGAATATCCACAGGATCTTCTTCCTGTGCGTTGGCATATTTCCCAGGGTATCCACGATAAGGCTGGTAGTCATCGTAATAACCACCAAAATCCCTTCGTGGTTGACGTCTTTGGTTGGTCCAACCATTCGCAGCTGACCTACGGTTCTTGTTACCATGTTACCATGGTTCTTGTTACCATGACGTTTAGGTCTAAAAGACTGGTCCCCAGTCTGGACACTCTCTCGGGCCACTTCAGCAGGCTGAGGGCTTCTCTGCTCTGCGCTGAATTCAGGACGTTTCCGGTCCTGTTTCCTTCTACAGCGAGAGTTTGGCACTTCAACCGCTGGGGAAGTGTTTCCTTTAAGATCCATTTTCGACTTTTCAAACAAATTATTCAAAGAGCTTCTGCAAATATTAAGTTTCCTACCCTAACGTAGTGACGTTTCGGACTGAATGAATCTGTCACAAGTCTCAGGATCTTTATATAGAGTTCACATCAAAGGGCTGTGATGTCATACTGTGATGTCATACTATGCTTTAATTAATACATGTATATAGGTTTCACATCAAAGGACTGTGATGTCATACTGTGATGTCATACTATGCTTTAATTAATATATAGGTTTCACATCAAAGGACTGTGATGTCATACTGTGATGTCATACTATGCTTTAATTAATATAAAGGTTTCACATCAAAGGACTGTGATGTCATACTGATTTTATGCTTGTTTTATGTTTTAATCAAATTCCAACATTTTTATGCATTTTTCAGCGTTTCATTATTATTTGATCTTCTTTGCAGATTAATCTTTTCAAATTTTAGCTACCGGTGCATTTCAAGTAAGCAGCTTTTGGCAAAATCCTTCATCAATCAGCGTTCACACTACATTTTCACAGGAAATGCAATTTTTCTTGTTTATAATTTTAGTTTGATTTGCTTTTTGCTAAGATATTGATGAT
Source organism: Garcialebias charrua (assembly GCA_038048925.1). NCBI lineage: Eukaryota > Metazoa > Chordata > Actinopteri > Cyprinodontiformes > Rivulidae > Garcialebias > Garcialebias charrua. The sequence continues at coordinate 6,270 of JBBPBX010088049.1, forward strand.
TTCATGTTAACTACAGTTTGCCAATTTGAATGTTCAGCTCAGGCTTTGGTCACTTTAGCTATCATTTTTGAGATTGCAAATTTTAGCTTTTAGCTACAGTTAGCAAATAAGTATTAAGCCAGGGTGTAAAAGATTTTAGCAACAGTTCTGTTAATTGTATTTTTTTCAGAGGTTTGTCTAACTTCAGCTTTGAGCTCTAGTGTTGGTATCTGCTCCCAAAGGCTTTTGGTCTGTTCAGAATAAGGCCACGCTCCAGCTGATGTTCAACCAGCCTTTAATTATTTATTTTCCATACAGGAAATCTTCTCCTATGTAAATGCACAATACAAACACAAGTGTTAGCTAAATTACATTTGCAACCAAAATGAAACTTTTAAATAAAACAGAATATGTAAACATACCGTGTGCGCATTCTGACCAAACATTCAGGTGTTATTGACCATATTGTCCTTTGTTTCTCTTTAGTCTTGTTTTCTGACTAATGTCTGTGACTCCAGCAGCATTTAAGTCTTATTTGGTCATGCACGCTGTCTCCCCTCTGGGTGCAATACTCAAACTTACCACTAGATGTCACTGATACAGAAGAGTTTAAATGATTTTCTCAGTTTTGCATGTTAAATACGAACAAATAAAACCTTTTGTCCTGTGACAGCTACAATAATTTTAATGTTTGTAATGGTTTTATTTTCATTCAGAACTGCGTCGGCCAGGAATCGAACCCGGGTCAACTGCTTGGAAGGCAGCTGTGCTAACCACTACACCACCAACGCAATGATAAGATGTCTTGCTCAAGGACGCAACATGTGGTTATGGCGGGAGATGAAACTACACTTTTTCAGTCAGGTTCTGCATTTTGTCAATCGCTCTTAGTCTGACCCCTTCTCTGGACTCGTGTTTGCCTTGGGGGACCCTAACGGAACCAAAAACCCAAGACTACGTAGCCCACAGGAACATGGGGCACTCAAACTCCCCCACCACGATAAGGTGGCGATTGATCGGAGGAGGTGTTTTTTTTAATTTTTATTATTATTTATTTATTTATTTATTTATTTATTTATTTATTTATTTATTTATTTATTTATTCATTTAGTTATTTATTTTTAATAGTTCATTTTTAAAGTGGTGAACCGGAGTGCCCGGAGAAACGCCACTGCTGGTGGGGAGAAGTCAGAAAACAGCTGTTGGATCCAGAATCTGAACTCAAAAGGTCTGTTTTCGATGGTGTTTTCTCCCTGAATCAGTCGTCTTGAGGCATGTGCGAAGAACAAGTAAACAGCCGAATGAACCAGTTCTTTTTCTTGTTTTTCGGCTTTTTCTCCTTCAGCACATTCATTTTTGCCTCAAGGTGCAGAAGTTGGTCGTCCATGTTTCTAAGTTGGTCGTTTAGAACAATGGACTCCACATCAGACTTGCTTTGTGGATCTGTTTCCACAGCCTCAGAAGACTCGCTGATCAGAAAACCCTGGTCAGTGCTGAGTTCCAGCTGGTCCTCATGGGGAACCTCTGGAACCTCACTGACAGAGTCTTCTTCTGGACTTGTCTGAGACTGAGCGTCCTGTGTTGATGGGACGCTGTCTCTCTGCTGCAGTTCTTTGGTTGCAGCTTCAAGCTCTTGTTTTAATTGATCAATCATAATTTGTGATTGATCCAGTTTGAATCTTTGTTCAAACTCTTTGTCTTTCAGATCTTGAAGGTCACATTTAGCTTGTTCCAGCTCTGACTTTATCTGAAGGCTTGACTGTACGACGTCTTTAAGGTCAAAAACCTCTTTCATACAGTCTTCCTTTTCAACATGAACTCTGTGAAGCTCAGATTTTAGCTGTTCAATAGTGGCCAACGCTTCACTAAGCTGAAATTGAACGTTTTTCAGCTGTGATTCAGCTTCAGTGCTAGCCTCACGTTCTTTAGCTGTATGTGCAGCCAAATCCTGGTTCAGGCTAACAATTAGCTTCTTCGCAGCCTCTGAGCACAAGTCGGAGTTACCTTGTCTCTCTCGAGATTCAGTCAGCTCGTTCTCAGCTTTCTCCAACTTCTCTTGAAGCTCAGCATTTTGCGCTTCAAGCTGGACAATGTAATCGTCCGCACCCCGTTTCAACATGAGAACTTCTTCAAGTTCCTTGTGGAGTTCATAGGCAAGTTGCTGGTTTTCAAACGATTTCTTGCCAGGAGCTCGTTGGTGTCTTAACTTTTCAATTTCGTCCTGAGCCTCATAGAGTTTGTCTTTCAGATCCATGTTTTCATGGAACACAGCAACTTTGTCAATGTGGGGAATATCCACAGGATCTTCTTCCTGTGCGTTGGCATATTTCCCAGGGTATCCACGATAAGGCTGGTAGTCATCGTAATAACCACCAAAATCCCTTCGTGGTTGACGTCTTTGGTTGGTCCAACCATTCGCAGCTGACCTACGGTTCTTGTGACCATGATGTTTAGGTCTAAAAGACTGGTCCCCAGTCTGGACACTCTCTCGGGCCACTTCAGCAGGCTGAGGGCTTCTCTGCTCTGCGCTGAATTCAGGACGTTTCCGGTCCTGTTTCCTTCTGAAGCGAGAGTTTGGCACTTCAACCGCTGGGGAAGTGTTTCCTTTAAGATCCATTTTCGACTTTTCAAACAAATTATTCAAAGAGCTTCTGCAAATATTAAGTTTCCTACCCTAACGTAGTGACGTTTCGGACTGAATGAATCTGTCACAAGTCTCAGGATCTTTATATAGAGTTCACATCAAAGGGCTGTGATGTCATACTGTGATGTCATACTATGCTTTAATTAATACATGTATATAGGTTTCACATCAAAGGACTGTGATGTCATACTGTGATGTCATACTATGCTTTAATTAATATATAGGTTTCACATCAAAGGACTGTGATGTCATACTGTGATGTCATACTATGCTTTAATTAATATAAAGGTTTCACATCAAAGGACTGTGATGTCATACTGATTTTATGCTTGTTTTATGTTTTAATCAAATTCCAACATTTTTATGCATTTTTCAGCGTTTCATTATTATTTGATCTTCTTTGCAGATTAATCTTTTCAAATTTTAGCTACCGGTGCATTTCAAGTAAGCAGCTTTTGGCAAAATCCTTCATCAATCAGCGTTCACACTACATTTTCACAGGAAATGCAATTTTTCTTGTTTATAATTTTAGTTTGATTTGCTTTTTGCTAAGATATTGATGATTTCATGTTAACTACAGTTTGCCAATTTGAATGTTCAGCTCAGGCTTTGGTCACTTTAGCTATCATTTTTGAGATTGCAAATTTTAGCTTTTAGCTACAGTTAGCAAATAAGTATTAAGCCAGGGTGTAAAAGATTTTAGCAACAGTTCTGTTAATTGTATTTTTTTCAGAGGTTTGTCTAACTTCAGCTTTGAGCTCTAGTGTTGGTATCTGCTCCCAAAGGCTTTTGGTCTGTTCAGAATAAGGCCACGCTCCAGCTGATGTTCAACCAGCCTTTAATTATTTATTTTCCATACAGGAAATCTTCTCCTATGTAAATGCACAATACAAACACAAGTGTTAGCTAAATTACATTTGCAACCAAAATGAAACTTTTAAATAAAACAGAATATGTAAACATACCGTGTGCGCATTCTGACCAAACATTCAGGTGTTATTGACCATATTGTCCTTTGTTTCTCTTTAGTCTTGTTTTCTGACTAATGTCTGTGACTCCAGCAGCATTTAAGTCTTATTTGGTCATGCACGCTGTCTCCCCTCTGGGTGCAATACTCAAACTTACCACTAGATGTCACTGATACAGAAGAGTTTAAATGATTTTCTCAGTTTTGCATGTTAAATACGAACAAATAAAACCTTTTGTCCTGTGACAGCTACAATAATTTTAATGTTTGTAATGGTTTTATTTTCATTCAGAACTGCGTCGGCCAGGAATCGAACCCGGGTCAACTGCTTGGAAGGCAGCTGTGCTAACCACTACACCACCAACGCAATGATAAGATGTCTTGCTCAAGGACGCAACATGTGGTTATGGCGGGAGATGAAACTACACTTTTTCAGTCAGGTTCTGCATTTTGTCAATCGCTCTTAGTCTGACCCCTTCTCTGGACTCGTGTTTGCCTTGGGGGACCCTAACGGAACCAAAAACCCAAGACTACGTAGCCCACAGGAACATGGGGCACTCAAACTCCCCCACCACGATAAGGTGGCGATTGATCGGAGGAGGTGTTTTTTTTAATTTTTATTATTATTTATTTATTTATTTATTTATTTATTTATTTATTTATTTATTTATTTATTCATTTAGTTATTTATTTTTAATAGTTCATTTTTAAAGTGGTGAACCGGAGTGCCCGGAGAAACGCCACTGCTGGTGGGGAGAAGTCAGAAAACAGCTGTTGGATCCAGAATCTGAACTCAAAAGGTCTGTTTTCGATGGTGTTTTCTCCCTGAATCAGTCGTCTTGAGGCATGTGCGAAGAACAAGTAAACAGCCGAATGAACCAGTTCTTTTTCTTGTTTTTCGGCTTTTTCTCCTTCAGCACATTCATTTTTGCCTCAAGGTGCAGAAGTTGGTCGTCCATGTTTCTAAGTTGGTCGTTTAGAACAATGGACTCCACATCAGACTTGCTTTGTGGATCTGTTTCCACAGCCTCAGAAGACTCGCTGATCAGAAAACCCTGGTCAGTGCTGAGTTCCAGCTGGTCCTCATGGGGAACCTCTGGAACCTCACTGACAGAGTCTTCTTCTGGACTTGTCTGAGACTGAGCGTCCTGTGTTGATGGGACGCTGTCTCTCTGCTGCAGTTCTTTGGTTGCAGCTTCAAGCTCTTGTTTTAATTGATCAATCATAATTTGTGATTGATCCAGTTTGAATCTTTGTTCAAACTCTTTGTCTTTCAGATCTTGAAGGTCACATTTAGCTTGTTCCAGCTCTGACTTTATCTGAAGGCTTGACTGTACGACGTCTTTAAGGTCAAAAACCTCTTTCATACAGTCTTCCTTTTCAACATGAACTCTGTGAAGCTCAGATTTTAGTTGTTCAATAGTGGCCAACGCTTCACTAAGCTGAAATTGAACGTTTTTCAGCTGTGATTCAGCTTCAGTGCTAGCCTCACGTTCTTTAGCTGTATGTGCAGCCAAATCCTGGTTCAGGCTAACAATTAGCTTCTTCGCAGCCTCTGAGCACAAGTCGGAGTTACCTTGTCTCTCTCGAGATTCAGTCAGCTCGTTCTCAGCTTTCTCCAACTTCTCTTGAAGCTCAGCATTTTGCGCTTCAAGCTGGACAATGTAATCGTCCGCACCCCGTTTCAACATGAGAACTTCTTCAAGTTCCTTGTGGAGTTCATAGGCAAGTTGCTGGTTTTCAAACGATTTCTTGCCAGGAGCTCGTTGGTGTCTTAACTTTTCAATTTCGTCCTGAGCCTCATATAGTTTGTCTTTCAGATCCATGTTTTCATGGAACACAGCAACTTTGTCAATGTGGGGAATATCCACAGGATCTTCTTCCTGTGCGTTGGCATATTTCCCAGGGTATCCACGATAAGGCTGGTAGTCATCGTAATAACCACCAAAATCCCTTCGTGGTTGACGTCTTTGGTTGGTCCAACCATTCGCAGCTGACCTACGGTTCTTGTTACCATGATGTTTAGGTCTAAAAGACTGGTCCCCAGTCTGGACACTCTCTCGGGCCACTTCAGCAGGCTGAGGGCTTCTCTGCTCTGCGCTGAATTCAGGACGTTTCCGGTCCTGTTTCCTTCTGCAGCGAGAGTTTGGCACTTCAACCGCTGGGGAAGTGTTTCCTTTAAGATCCATTTTCGACTTTTCAAACAAATTATTCAAAGAGCTTCTGCAAATATTAAGTTTCCTACCCTAACGTAGTGACGTTTCGGACTGAATGAATCTGTCACAAGTCTCAGGATCTTTATATAGAGTTCACATCAAAGGGCTGTGATGTCATACTGTGATGTCATACTATGCTTTAATTAATACATGTATATAGGTTTCACATCAAAGGACTGTGATGTCATACTGTGATGTCATACTATGCTTTAATTAATATATAGGTTTCACATCAAAGGACTGTGATGTCATACTGTGATGTCATACTATGCTTTAATTAATATAAAGGTTTCACATCAAAGGACTGTGATGTCATACTGATTTTATGCTTGTTTTATGTTTTAATCAAATTCCAACATTTTTATGCATTTTTCAGCGTTTCATTATTATTTGATCTTCTTTGCAGATTAATCTTTTCAAATTTTAGCTACCGGTGCATTTCAAGTAAGCAGCTTTTGGCAAAATCCTTCATCAATCAGCGTTCACACTACATTTTCACAGGAAATGCAATTTTTCTTGTTTATAATTTTAGTTTGATTTGCTTTTTGCTAAGATATTGATGATTTCATGTTAACTACAGTTTGCCAATTTGAATGTTCAGCTCAGGCTTTGGTCACTTTAGCTATCATCTTTGAGATTGCAAATTTTAGCTTTTAGCTACAGTTAGCAAATAAGTATTAAGCCAGGGTGTAAAAGATTTTAGCAACAGTTCTGTTAATTGTATTTTTTTCAGAGGTTTGTCTAACTTCAGCTTTGAGCTCTAGTGTTGGTTAGGGATGCACCGATCCACATTTCTCACTTCCGATCCAATCCGATACTTATTAACTCAGTATCGACCGATACCGATACTTTCCCGATCCAATACTGTTCAGGTATTTGACTCTGTATAATGAAACTTTTGCACCCAAACTATTCATTTTAACATTGTGTGAGATAAACCCAATGAAGACACTCTTAAGCCTTACAATAGGGAACCCCCTTATTGTAAGGCTTAAGAGTGTCTTCATTGGGTTTATCTCACACAATGTTAAAAAGGGCAGTCACAGATTGTGATTGAACACAAGTGCTCTTTGAAGCTGGATCGGAAAAGTATCGGTAGGTTTGATCCGATACCCGATACTTAAATAATGCTGGTATCGGATACCGATCCCGATACTGGATCGGATCTGCCCCATCCCTAGTGTTGGTATCTGCTCCCAAAGGCTTTTGGTCTGTTCAGAATAAGGCCACGCTCCAGCTGATGTTCAACCAGCCTTTAATTATTTATTTTCCATACAGGAAATCTTCTCCTATGTAAATACACAATACAAACACAAGTGTTAGCTAAATTACATTTACAACCAAAATGAAACTTTAAAATAAAACAGAATATGTAAACATACCGTGTGCGCATTCTTACCAAACATTCAGGTGTTATTGACCATATTGTCCTTTGTTTCTCTTTAGTCTTGTTTTCTGACTAATGTCTGTGACTCCAGCAGCATTTAAGTCTTATTTGGTCATGCACGCTGTCTCCCCTCTGGGTGCAATACTCAAACTTACCACTAGATGTCACTGATACAGAAGAGTTTAAATGATTTTCTCAGTTTTGCATATTAAATACGAACAAATAAAACCTTTTGTCCTGTGACAGCTACAATAATTTTAATGTTTGTAATGGTTTTATTTTCATTCAGAACTGCGTCGGCCAGGAATCGAACCCGGGTCAACTGCTTGGAAGGCAGCTGTGCTAACCACTACACCACCAACGCAATGATAAGATGTCTTGCTCAAGGACGCAACATGTGGTTATGGCGGGAGATGAACCTACACTTTTTCAGTCAGGTTCTGCATTTTGTCAATCGCTCTTAGTCTGACCCCTTCTCTGGACTCGTGTTTGCCTTGGGGGACCCTAACGGAACCAAAAACCCAAGACTACGTAGCCCACAGGAACATGGGGTACTCAAACTCCCCCACCACGATAAGGTGGCGATTGATCGGAGGAGGTGTTTTTTTTTATTTTTATTATTATTTATTTATTTATTTATTTATTTATTTATTTATTTATTTATTCATTTAGTTATTTATTTTTAATAGTTCATTTTTAAAGTGGTGAACCGGAGTGCCCGGAGAAATGCCACTGCTGGTGGGGAGAAGTCAGAAAACAGCTGTTGGATCCAGAATCTGAACTCAAAAGGTCTGTTTTCGATGGTGTTTTCTCCCTGAATCAGTCGTCTTGAGGCATGTGCGAAGAACAAGTAAACAGCCGAATGAACCAGTTCTTTTTCTTGTTTTTCGGCTTTTTCTCCTTCAGCACATTCATTTTTGCCTCAAGGTGCAGAAGTTGGTCGTCCATGTTTCTAAGTTGGTCGTTTAGAACAATGGACTCCACATCAGACTTGCTTTGTGGATCTGTTTCCACAGCCTCAGAAGACTCGCTGATCAGAAAACCCTGGTCAGTGCTGAGTTCCAGCTGGTCCTCATGGGGAACCTCTGGAACCTCACTGACAGAGTCTTCTTCT
>JBBPBX010088050.1:0-14576 GCA_038048925.1 Garcialebias charrua
CCTGAGGGCAGCCAGAAAGAACCTGGCCCGGGGCATCAGAAAGGCCAAGAAGCAGTATTCCAGGAAAATAGCTCACCGTTTCAAGGACAGCAAGGATACACGCAGTCTGTGGCAGGGAATACAGACCATCACAAACTACAAACCATCCCCCCAGACCTGTGACAGCTCAACCTCTACGCTGAATGAACTGAATGAGTTCTTTGCTCGGTTCGAGGCAAGTAACAGCACACCTGCACATAAACTCCCCCCCTCTCCTGATGGCCAGGTGCTGGCGCTGTCCTCAGACAGCGTAAGGCGATCATTCATCAAGATTAACGCCCGGAAGGCCTCTGGTCCTGACAACATACCTGGTCGTGTGCTGAAGGACTGTGCAGGGGAACTCGCAGCGGTCTTCACGGACATCTTTAACATCTCACTGAGCCAGGCCATCGTCCCCACCTGTTTCAAAGCCACCACCATCATCCCTGTCCCAAAGAAGGCAACGCCCGCATGCCTCAATGACTATCGCCCAGTAGCACTCACCCCCATCCTGATGAAGTGCTTTGAACGGCTAGTCATGAAAAGCATCACATCTGTCCTCCCTGGATCCCTTCCAATTTGCATACCGACCTAATCGCTCAACCGACGATGCCATCTCCTCTGCCCTCCACACAGCTCTCACACATCTGGACACGAAGGACTCTTATGTTAGAATGCTGTTCATCGACTTCAGCTCGGCATTCAACACCATCATCCCCCAACAGCTCATCCTTAAACTGGACAGTCTGGGGCTGAACACCTCAATGTGTAACTGGCTGCTAGACTTCCTGACCGGGAGACCACAGACAGTACGGGTCGGGAGTAACACATCTAGCACCATCACATTGAACACAGGGGCCCCACAAGGATGTGTGCTGAGCCCCCTTCTATTCACCCTGCTAACACACGACTGCACACCATCATACAGCTCCAACCACTTCATCAAGTTTGCGGACGACACAACAGTGGTGGGTCTCATCAGCAACAACGATGAGACGGACTACAGGAACGAGGTGAGCCGCCTGGCCTTGTGGTGCGGACACAACAATCTCACTCTCAACGTGGAGAAGACAAAGGAGATTGTTGTGGACTTCAGGAAGAGGGATGCCCAACATGCCCCTCTGACCATCAACAGCACCGCAGTGGAGAGAGTAGACAGCACCAAGTTCCTGGGAGTGCACGTCTCAGAGGACCTGTCCTGGAGCAGGAACACTGCATCACTGGCCAAGAAGGCTCACCAGCGTCTCTACTTTCTCCGCAAGCTGAAAAGGGCTGGAGCTTCAACCCCCATCATGTGCACCTTCTACAGAGGTGCCATAGAAAGTGTCCTGACCAGCTGCATCACTGTGTGGTTTGGTGCATGTACTGCATCCTGCCGCAAGAGCCTCCAGCGCATCGTGAGAGCAGCTGAGAAGATCGTCGGCACCTCCTTCCCCTCACTGCAGGACTTACACAGCAACCGCCTCACTCGGAAAGCCCTCTGCATGGCAGGTGATCCCACACACCCACTACACAGCTGCTTCAGACTGCTGCCATCAGGGAGGAGACTGAGAAGTCTCCAGGCTCGAACCAGCAGACTGAGAGACAGCTCTGTTCATCAGGCAGTCAGGATGCTAAACACTCTGCCTGCTCTGCCTCCCCTCCCATTTGAACTGCCTTAACACAAAAAACTTTCTCACACATTACCACACAACACAAAGATTTTAACACTGGACTCTGTGTCATCAAACGGGTTATTCACTAAACTCTCGGTCATGTGCTCATTCAGTTTGCACTACTTCTCATATTTGCACTAATGTTTGTATTACATTACTGCCTATAGTCATACTACTGTTTACATTCACTGTTTACATTTATTAATACTGTTTACATTTATTACTACTGTTTACATTTATTACTACTGTTTACATTTACACTACTTTTATATCTACACTACTGCTGATACATATACAGTATTCTCTGACTAGCCTTATTTAAGGATGCCCAATGTGCCTTATGTGCCTTACTGCATATGCCACTTTGCCTCTATACCAACATCAACTACCTCATACATGTACATTAACTCATATGCTGCTTTGCCACTCTTTGCAAATGTCAATGCTAGAACCTTCAGTTTATTTTATAGATATACTTTTTATACTTTTTATACTACTATGCAAAAACTCAGGACAGTATTACACTTTTATTATTTCATTTTATGCTTATGCTCATTAAATGTTTAGTGTTTTAGTGTTGGTGTAAATTTTCATACTTTTATACTACAGTACTATGCAAAAACTCAGGACATTGTTACACTTTTACTATTTTATGCTTATGTTTATTAAATGTTTTAGTGTTTTAGTGTTTAATGGTTACTGTTGCACCGAGGGACTGAGAGAGAAACACAATTTCAATCCTGTGTATGTCCTGTACATATTGTAGTTCTGACAATAAAGTTGACTTTGACTTTGAACTGAGCCAAAACACAAATCGAGAAATTTCATATGCCGTGTTGGACAGCTGACATTTCATATGCCGTGTCGGACAGCTGACATATTGTTCAAAGCTACACAATGATTTTGCGGGGTTACAATGGTTAAAATCGCCCATTACAAAGTTCAGTGCGTCTGGGGAAACCCTCTGAAGCCTCCGCAAATTGTTAGCAAGAGTCTGGGCTGCTACATCAGCAGTGGCTCTCGGATGAATGTAAACAAGCGTCACAAACAGCTGAGGGAATTCCCTTGGTAAGTATTTAGGCGTGGAGACTCTGCTAAAAGTTCAATGTCCGGAGTACACAGTTTTTCCCTCACAACTACAGTTTTGCACCAGTTTTCATTGACATACAAAAATACTCCTCTGCCGATTGACTTGCCTGTCACCGTGGAGTTCCTGTCAAGTCTGAGCGGCTCTCCGAATGCTGGAGACCAATTCCACCACCTATCCTCTTATGTTCAGTGGGGTGTGGGTGTGTTAGTTCCTTCTGAAGTCTACAATCATCTCCTTTGTCTTCTTCACATTGATGAGAAGGTTACTGTCCTTGCACCAGCTCTCCAAGAGTTCCACCTCATGCCTGTAGCTGAACTCATCATAGTTTGTGATGCATCCCACCACAGCTGTATCATCTGCAAACTTTACAATATGACAGCCTGGATGGGTAGCTGCACAATCATATGTGAGCAGAGTGAACAGCAGAGGGCTCAACACACATCCTTGAGGAGAGCCAGTGCTGAGGGTTATGGTAGAAGAGGAGAAGTTGTGGATCCTCACTGACTGTTGTCTGTCAAGGACCCAGTTACAAATGGAGGGGCTTAGTCCTAGTGTGAATAGTTTGTCCATCAGAGTTTGGGGGATCATGGTGTTGAAGGCAGATGTGAAGTCCACGAAGAGCATATGGACGTATGAGTCCTTCTATTCCAGGTGGGTGAGAGCAGTGTGGACCACAGAGGAGATGGCGTCCTCTCTTGATTGGTTTCCATGATATGTTTACTGATGATGGTCCTTGTTGATGTTGATGGATGTTTTTATGCGAGTCATGATCAGTTTTTCGAAGCATTTCGCGACTATCGGGGTGAGGGCCACTGGCCGATAGTCATTCAGACCAGTCACTGTGGAGCTTTGTGGGACTGGGATGATGGTGGTGGTCTTCAGGCAGGTGGGAACTGTCTCCAGGGCAAATGAGGTGTTAAAGATGTCTGTCAGCACATCACAGAGCTGATGGGCACATTCTTTCAGCGCTTTCCGGGTATGTTGTCTGGTCCGCCCTTACCAAAAAGTAGTACTGTATATGCAAGTATACTTAAAGTACACTAATTTTAAACTAAAAAAATAAGAGTATACTTTCAGTTTACTTTTTAGGTACTTATCAAAAGTATACTTAGCCAAGTTTATTTTACACAATACTTGACTTATACTAAAAATAAACTAAAAGTCTAAGTATACTTAATCTATACTTCTGTTTAAACTTTTGGCCAAGATATTTTACACAAAGTATTTTCACACTGGTTTATTTTTAGTACTTCTGTTTTAAACGTTTTGTCAGTTTTTTTTATATTGTTGTATATACTGTATATATATATATATATATATATATATATATATATATATATATATATATATATATATATATAGTATATTGTTATTATTATTATTGAGCATGCATCAGGGTATTATTATTATCATCATTATTATCCAGGCGTACGTGAAACGTGAAGTACTGCTTTCTGCCATTTTTCTGTTGTGGTCTTCATGCGTTATGACTGGATTGGGGGTAGAACGTGATCATTTACGTTCCAACCAATCAACGCCACTCTTGCTTGTCAGGTTGCATGTGAACTTTGTCCTAACCAATCAACGCCACTCTTGTTTATCGCAGGAAGTATCATGTGATCATATTCAACCAATCAACGCCTCTTGCTTCGCGCGCGCTTCGTTCAAATGTAGCCATTTCCTTTTCAACTGTTAGACAAGAAACTGTTGTTGTCTCGGACTAAGCGCTCGTAAAACTTGCTTTTTATTAGACGTCGACTGGTCTGACTCTGGACGACGACTGGACATTCAGTTGGAAGTTGAAGGTAATCGGTTCCGTTTTGTTTATTTGCTAGCTGTTAGCTCTGTTCATTTGAATGAACAAAACCTGCCGTTGCTAAAAGCTACGGATGCTAAAACGCTTAGCTAAAACTGCAGCTGAGTGGAACATCTGGACCTGAGCTGTGGAGCAGGTTCTGTGGACAGAACTCAGCAGAACCAACGTTTGAGAGGCTGCACTCAGAGTGGGAGCCTTTGAAGAACGTTGAGAGTGTCAGGAGCAGGTGGCTCTGTTTACACCATTGCCCCTGTGGATGACCAGACCAGAATAAGACAGGTGCACCGCACCATGCTGAAGCCTGTAGTTAGTGTTGTCCCTCCTGATCCCATTCCGCCCTATGAATTGCCTCTGGTAGAAGAGTTACTGTCTGAGGATGATGGTCCAGTTGATTATGATTTGTTTGTTTGCGAACAGCAACCCCTGGTGGCTGCTTCTGTCCTGCCTTCTAGAGAAACTTCACCTGTTGCTGTGTCCAGAGAGCAGGTGGCACCATCTGAGCCCGTGGTTCTACTGACCTTTCTGAATCTGCGCTAGTTCCCCCTGCCGGCTGTGCTGACCCAATGGTCTTACGGCGCTCTAAACGTGCCAATGCTGGACAGCATTCTAATGTGCACCATCTCCCAAGGTCGGCACGAGACTTCCTTTCAGGAGGTTCTTCCCCATCCTTGTCAACTGTTTCAGCTTGTTTTGGAGCTAAGGGGGCAGTTAAGAGGTCATCGTCGGGTCGCCGATACAAGAGGAGGGGGTAGAATGTGGTGATAGAGGAAGGCGCATAATTACACCTAGGGCTGTGCGATATGACGATATATATCGTGGGGACGATAGAAACGTGTCTATCGTGCTACTTTCCTTCTATCGTCTCTATCGTGATAAATAAGAATAAAAAAATAACTGTCGCAAAGAAGCTTCATATGGGGTTTTGCGAGATGACGGCGCTGCTTTATGTTTGACGCACGCGCGGGTTTGCGACACATGCTTTACGTTGTTAAACTCGAGAGCAACAGAGCCGCAGGCGCATGAAGCCGGTGTCTCAACAAGGAGAAAACAGCTGCACAGGCAGCCCAAGAAGAATAACTTTTACCAAAAAGAGGGGGAAGCTCACCTTGTTAGCTTCCATTATTTCGCTCCGCTGAAACTCTGAGACAAAATGGGTCCAGAGGACACGAACCCAGAGTCCAACCGAGTCCGAACTCGGGTCCAGTTAACCAATACAAAACAGACCAGAGACACAACAGAACCGCAATCAAACGCAACGTTTTCTCTTTTCTGTTTCTTGCTTTGTTTACTCAAACTTCAGAGCGGATTTCTTCTTCGTGAGTTTCATTAGCAGCTGTTGTTTTACCGCCACCTGCAGGAAAAATTTGGACCAAAGTAGAAAAGGAGTTGTTTGTTTGTTAGTTTATTCATTTTATAATATGAAATACAACAATTAACGTATTCATAATAGAAAAAAAATAAAATGAAAGGTAGCAGATGAAGAATAAATCTTATTAAATCTGCTCCTTATTCATCTAATAACAGTTCAAACAATATTTTCTATAATAACAAAATAAGTAAATAACTCAGTCAATTTTCAATTCACATATATCACACATTAAATTAGATTCATTTATATTTTTTTTAGCAATTCATTTTTTACCAGTTTCTTAAATACAAGGAATGATTTGGCTTCCTTAACATTTGTCATTTGTCATTAAGTCATTCCATAATCGTACTCCTTGAATTAAGGTAGATCTTAGGTAGATCTAGTTTCTACTTTGGTCCAAATTTCCTTGTTCTTTTTGTTCACATTCTTATAATTGTAACTATCTGTAGTAAAATAATAAAATAAAAAAACTTTGGTCCAAATTTTTCCTGTACACACACACACACACACACATCGTGTTGTATATATCGTGATATATATCGTTATCGTGATATAAAAAAGTCCATATCGTGATATATGATTTTTTTCCATATCGCCCAGCCCTAATTACACCAATAGTTCTCAGCTGCGAGGAGCCAGTGGGCGTGGTATATAGGTAGCTGCTGCATTCAGTCAGTAAGGTCGTCTTCGTGCTCCCGCTGCGTGGCTGGTGGCCGTGGGTGTTGGCCATGCAAGGCAACCCATCGCTGAGTGTGGTGCGGGCCGGTGTTTATTCCTTCACGGGGTAGGTGTTGTCTCTCTCTCTGCTTACTATAGCTGATATACTATAGCTGATCGGATAGGAACTCTAATTGGAAGTGTTGTCATAGGTAAAGCGCTGCAGTGCTGCACTTCTCCGCTCCCTCATGTGGCGAGTGTGTGTGTGTGCGTGTGTACATGGTTGTGAAGATCGGCAGGTAAGGAAACAATTGTCATCATAAGCTCTATTTTGTGGCAGCTGTATGAAGAATAGCTATTAATTAACTTTCTTAGGTCTCCCCCACATCGGGACCACTGCTGCTTTGCATCCGGAGACTACAGTACTGCTTTTTCCTTCCGGCGTCCCCTCTGGTTCCTCGGCGACTCTGTTTGAGGAAGCTGTGCGCGAGTGCTTGAAACGTGGACTGTGGTGTCGTCAGCCGTTCCCCTTTCAGTGGCACGCAGGGTGTGACGTCAGTGCGGCCACTTGCCTTTTTCTACGGCGTGTCGCGAGTGCCACAACCAGTTGAAGGGTGATCTGTATTTAATTGTGAAAATCATTCAGTGTTTGTGTGTTGGGTTTAAAGTTTTTTTTTTGGTTTGTTTCTTTAACTGGGGGAAAGAAGTTTTGTTTTGTTGTAGTTTAGCATGCCCATTTTAACGATTTACTGAAATAAACATTGCATTTTAAGGATGGTTTAACTGACAAATGTTTTAAATTAATTGTAATAAATCATTGTTATTTTGAACAGTTGTCCCGGATGTTTCACTAGGTGCAAAGTGAACCTGCGGCCTTAAAAGTAATAGGATACAATTCTCTGGTTGAAACTCCCAGGGAGGCGTTGTCTAACTTATTGTGATTAAATCAGTTTCATGCTCTTCACGCTCTCAGATAATGAGGTTAATGCCACAAAAGCATAACAACATACTGTACCATTTAGATCAAATGATACAGAATAAGATGTAAATGAGTCCCTGAGGCTCAATGTGATTAACCTGTCTAAATAAAGGTTGAAGGAAAAAAAGATGGCTCACACATAAGGGTAATTATTTAATGAAGTATCACACATACAGTACATACATGTTTCACCTGACAAAAGCATAAACAGCATTGAGAATACACAACCTACAGATGTGGAAAGTAACTGTGGTAACGGACCACGAACCTCTACACCTCAAAGACTATTTAACAACAAACCGGAGAAGTGAACACTTCAGTTCTGTGTGACCTCGGAGGTGGGGCGGCTGTGGCTGAGCGGTTAGAGCAGTCATCCTCCAATGTGAGAGTTGGGGGTTCGAATCCACCAGTCACATGCTGAAGTGTCCCTGGGCAAGACACTGAACCCCTCATAGCCTCTGATGTGTGTCCCATCAGTGTATGAATGTGCTCTAAAGCACTGATTAGTCTCTTTAGAATTATTTGTTCAATTAGCTTTGTAGAGATCTAGTGCTGTTTGAATGGGTAAATGAGGGCACAGATTGTAGAGTAAAGCACTTTGAGGATCTTGAAATAAGATAGAAAGGCGCTATATAAGTACAGTCCATTTACCATTTTACTTCTGGTGGGTCTTTAATAGGTCATGGGACAAATCCTGTACTGGGTTATTGAGTTTGTGGTAACTCACTAGGGGCAAGCAAACTCCACTTGTTAGGTGAAGGATATGGTGTCAGGTCATTTTAGCTTCATGTATAAGTAGCCTAATACTACAGCAAAGTTGGAGTTTAACCTCAGCAATTCTGACAATTTCATCCATGTTTTGACATTGTGATGTGATGTAAACATTATTCAGCTTACAGGAATGACATTGTGGTAATAAAAAAAACAAAAAAAAAACAATAAGGTTAGTCTCAATAAAACTCAATTAGTTCATCTGCACGAGAGATCGGTTATATAACAAAGTAACTAACTTGATTAATACACAATTCACTCAGGAATTACACAAATAACATTTCATGGAGTTTGACCATTTGAAAAAACAAATAATTTGATTGGTTGTGTGGTGCACCTAAAAATGCCACCACAATATTTTGTTTTCTAATAATTGTAAAATATTTCCATGTGCAGTTTATCCTATTTTCTAAAAAATATATACAAGTTATATTTTGTTTGTGGTTCGGCATGTTAATCTGCCTGCATTTATAGTGCTTTCCTGAGGTGGGGACGGGAGCGGTAATGACGAGGCGGAACCTTTGTTTGGGGGGCGTTGCTTCCAGGTTGGTTTTGGGATGGATTTCCGGTTAGCCTCAAACTCAATCTGGATGTGAACCACAGCGCTACGGTCGTCATTACTGACTTCTATTTTATCATCCTTCAGATTGTGTGTCATCACTGTTGCAGCAGTCCTGACACTCGGGACCTGTAACAGATGGGTTGGTTCTGTCCACTTATTGCAAAACCAGTGAACCAGTATTTTAGAACCAACATCTATAGTCCAAATTATGATCTAAGGTTTAATTAGTTTGTTTTTAAAGTATTCTTAAGAAACTAGGAGCAAATCATGGTTTGGGAACTTGTTGGAAATAGTCACAGAATATCTTTTACAAAATCCAAACAAATTTTAATTGGGTGTTAAGATACCAGTTGCATCTCATGGCCTATAAGTTATTTTAATATTTCCAGTCAGAAAGTTTTCAATTCTGTGTGGACTCTCATGTGTGTGTTTAAACTTGTCTTATGCCTAAATCTTTGTCCACAAAGTTCACAAGGAAACGGCTTGTCTCCTGTGTGGACTCTCATGTGTCTGTTTAAACTTATCATATGACTAAATCTTTGTCCACAAAGTTCACAAGGAAACGGCTTGTCTCCTGTGTGGACTCTCATGTGTCCGTTTAAACTGTGCTTCCGACTAAAGCTTTGGCCACAAAGTTCACAAGGAAACGGTTTGTCTCCTGTGTGGACTCTCATGTGTGCGTTTAAGTTTGTCTTCTGACTAAATCTTTTTCCACAAAGTTCACAAGGAAACGGCTTTTCTCCTGTGTGGACTATCATGTGTGTGTTTAAGTTTGTCTTTTGACTATATCTTTGTCCACAAAGTTCACAAGGAAACGGTTTGTCTCCTGTGTGGACTCTCATGTGTGCGTTTAAGTTTGTCTTCTGACTAAATCTTTTTCCACAAAGTTCACAAGGAAACGGCTTTTCTCCTGTGTGGACTCTCATGTGCGAGTTCAAATTTAACTTAAGACTAAATCTTTGTCCACAAAGTTCACAAGGAAACAACTTCTCTCCTGTGTGGACTCTCTTGTGTAAGTTTAAACTTGTCTTTTGACTAAATCTTTGTCCACAAAGTTCACAAGGAAACGGTTTGTCTCCTGTGTGGACTCTCATGTGTGAGTTTAACTGTGATTTGGAAGTAAATCTTTTACCACAGTCATCACAGCTTATTAATTTTGGCCTTGCCTGGACTTTCCTGCATGACTCTACATTTTTCTTCTCTCCAACACATTTCTTTTTAAGCAGACTTCTTGAAGACTTCACTCCTGAATGACTTGTCATGTGTCTTTGAAGAATCCGGTTACTGACATACTGCTTACCACACTCAGAGCAGCTCAAAGATTTGTTGACAGTTTTTACCTCTGATTCAGGAGCCCTGCTCTCCTTCCAGTCTTTCATACTGTCTTCATGTTCTGATTCAGAGTCTGAGTTCTTTATTAGAGAGTCAGAACTGGTCATTTCACCATCCTCTTCATCATCCTCATTAAGGTGGATCTTTGAAGAACTGGAACTGTCTTTGTGAGTCTTTAAATCAGGGTTCCTAGTAAGTTTGTTTTTGTCCTCCTCACTCACCAGGAACTGTAGTGACAAAAATCCTCATATTGGTCTCCTCCATATTGAGTTGGTCTCTCACCAGACTGGTCCAAGGGTCTTCTCTTCCACTTTATGATAAGAGGCTCTGGGTCCTGCTGGTCCACATCAGGCCTTCAGTCTTGAAGAACTTCTTTTAATCAGCACCAAACATAGACAGGAACCACTGAAACACATGAACATTAAGGACAATGTTACATCAACACACACAAGTGCGCATGCACACACACAGACGCACACACAATCCTCATAATCCTCATCTTCTATCTGCATATATATTGATAATACCAGCATATTAATAATAATAATAATAATGAATTCAATTTATAACGCACTTTTCATTCATGAAAATCTCAAAGTGCTACAAGGTGCAACAGAATTAAATGTCAATAAAACAAATAATAAAACAGTTAAAATCAATAACAGTATCAGCTAAGATCAAAAGTAGAATCATGAGGAGGTAGAGTATGCTCGGTTGAAAAGAAAGGTCTTCAAGCCGCTCTTAAAGTCAACCACAGACTGTGGGGCTCTCAGACAGTCAGGAAGAGAGTTCCACAGGCGGGGGCAGCCACACTGAAAGCCCGGTCTCCCATGGTCCTTAATTTGGTTCTCGGAATGTGAAGGAGATTACTGTTCTGTGACCGCAGCGAACGGGTGGATGAGTATGGAATAAGAATATCCTTCAGATAATCTGGTGAAGTTCCGTGTAAGCATTGATGTGTAATGAGAGCAGTTTTGTACTGAATTCTGTAGGCGACAGGAAGCCAATGAAGGTTATGGAGAATGGGCGTAATATGTTCAAATTTACGAACTCTCAACAAGATCCTTGCTGCACTGTTTTGAATATATTGAAGTTTCTGAAGGTTTTTGCCAGGGATTCCAATAAACAGGGAGTTGCAGTAGTCGAGCCTGGAGGAGACAAAAGCATGGACCAGCTTCGCAGTAGGGGTGCACCGATTTCAATTTTCTGGCCGATCACCGATTACCGATTTTTAGAAAGTCTGACCTGCCGATTCCGATTTTGGCCGATACCGATTTTCAGGTGTTAAAAGGTCAAAATGCACCCTAAATTTTCAGAAATTTCCAACCTTTGCTGAGGCAGATAAAATCTGTAGATAAAATCGGCTTCTCGTTTAAAGATCGGCCGATCACCGATCTCCCCAAATTAAGGAAATCGGAGCCGATCGATCGGCCGGCCGATTTATCGGTGCATCCCTACTTCTCAGCATCGGAAAAAGTTAGGGATGGGCGAAGTCTGGAGATGTTTCGAAGATGGAAGAAGCAAGTTTTAAACAGATGCTTAATGTGATTTTCAAATGTAAGATTGGAGTCCATTTTTATTCCAAGATTAGTAACAGAGGTGGAGAGGGGGATGTCTTGTCCAGAAAAGGAAAGTCTTGTTATAGGAGATGTTTGTACCTGGTGAGGGGTGCCAATCAGTATGGCCTCAGTCTTGGAGCAGTTTAATTGAAGAAAGTTCTGATTCATCCATGCCCTAATTGCCTCCAGGCAGGCAGAGAGGGCAGTGAGTGAAGATGGAGATGACAAGGTGGAAGATGAGGATGCTCCAGTCCTGATGTAAAGCTGTGTATCGTCGGCATAACAGTGAAAAGAAATGTTGAACTGATTAATAATTTGACCTAAAGGCAGCATGTAAAGGGAAAACAGCAGGGGCCCCAGAACCGACCCCTGAGGGACACCACAGGAGACACAGACTGTCTGGGACGTGGCGTTGCCAAGACTAACACATTCCAGCCTATTGGAGAGGAAAGATTTGAACCAGTCCAGGACAGTGTCACAGAGACCGACCTCCACATGAAGACGGTGGAGGAGGATACTATGGTCCACAGTGTCGAAGGCTGCAGTGAGGTCAAGGAGGACAAGGATGGAGGGAGAACCAGTGTCAGCAGCCATGAGGACATCATTTGTTACTCTCAGCAGTGCAGTCTCAGTACTGTGAGCTGCTCTGAATCCAGACTGGAACTTCTCATACAGAGAGTGTTGCTGTAGGTGGTCCTGCAGCTGAGCAGCAACAGCTTTTTCCAGCACTTTAGACAGAAAAGGGAGGTGTGAAATTGGGCGGTAATTAGAAAAAATGTCGGGATCCAAATTAGATTTTTTCAGAAGAGGCCTAATGATGGCGGTTTTTAGAGGCAGTGGAACATGACCAGATTGTAGAGACTGATTTATTATTTGAGTGATAAGTGGGCCTATTGCAGAATGATTGGTTTTTATGAGAGACGAGGGGAAAGGATCCAGGGCGCAGGATGAAGGCTTCATTTTCTTGATGATGGCCTCCACCTCACTCTGAACAACTTCGTCAAAGCTGTTTAGGGTCCCAGAATGCAGACGGGTAGGTGGCACACTGAGAACAGGGAGGTTGTGGAGCTGAGATCTGATAGTGTCAACTTTGGTTTTAAAAGACGAAAGAAACAGGTCGCATTTTTGAGCAGAGTCCTCAAGAGTTTGCTTAATGGGATTAAGCAGACGAGTGATTGTGGAGAAGAGCTGTTTAGAGTTTCCAGGGCAGGTGTTGATGATGTTAGAATAATATTTGGAGCGTGCTTCTTTAAGAGAATAGGCGTACGCTTTCTGATGTTCTTTATATGCCTGCTTATGCACAGAGAGACCAGATGATTTTACACGTCTCTCAATAGCACGGCCAGTTGCCTTCATCTTGCGCAGCTCATCAGTGTACCAAGGGGCTGAACGCGAGAAAGACACCAGTCTTGTCTTCAAGGGGGCGTGTAGGTCCAGGAGCTCCCGAAGAGATTGGTTGTAGTAATCCACAGAGTCATCTGCAGAAGGATGATTGACAGCGGTCAGGGTGTGAAGATCAGCAGACAGAACATCAAGGGAAATGTTTTTAAGGTCACGGAACTGGATGGGTCGTTTTGGGTTTGAAGCAGGCGAAGATGAAGGCACTTCCAGGGAGATGACCCTGTGGTCTGAGACACCCAGGTCATATACAGATAAGTTATTGATGAGTACAGTGTCTGTAATCACCAAATCCAGAGTATGCCCCCTGCTGTGCGTAGGGGCGTCAACATGTTGAGTGAGATTAAGAGAGTCCAGAAGAGACTTAAAATCTGTTGCCAGAGGTGAAGAAGAATTGTCCACGTGGATATTTAAGTCGCCAAGAAAAATAGTCTTCACAGGGGAGGTGCAGAAAAAAGTGAGGAGGTCATGCATCTCTGAGTTAAATGAAACATGCGGTTTGGGAGGTCTATAAATTAATATAACATTCATCAGGAGTGGGGCTTTGAAGCTGAAAGCCAGACATTCAAAAGAGGAAAAGTCCTGAGAAGACAGATGAGACAATTTTAAATTACTGCGATAAATTACAGCCAGACCACCACCGCGGCCAGTGCTGCGGGCTCTCTGCAGATAACTGTATCCAGAGGGACACGCCTCATTCAGAGAACTGAACACCTCTGGTTGGTGCCACGTCTCTGTAAGACACATGAGGTCCAAGTTCTTCTCCAGAATGTGATCATGAATTAAACATGACTTGTTGGAAAGAGACTGCACATTGAAAAGTTCTAATTTAATACCAGTTGGAATAGGAGCTTTTTGAACCGGTTTAAGCAGACTGAAGTCCACTCCACGTTTTCCTCGCCACTTCGTGCGCAGAGGACTACAAAGGCCTACAGACGCAGCGTTCTGATGACGACACCGAGGTGCGACACGTCTTTCAGCCCAGACAGCACTAATCGAATCCGAGTTCGCTTGAGAATAAACGGTTTTCTTTCGAGAGCTTCTATGGATGTAACGAGGTCTACGCAGAAGTCCCAGTTGTTTGATGGTGGAAATAGAAAGAGGAATGGAGCAGTTGTTAAGTTCAAACAACTGCGAAGCGGAATACGTCAACATCCACGAGCCGGTGGAGGCTAGCACAGAGCTAGCCGCTAGCAGCAGGCCCACGGCTCCGAGAAAGATATACAAGAAGCAGAGAGATGTAACTCGAACGAGCATTACCTTGAAGGAGTACAGGAGAGAGTCCAGAACAGTCCAAAGGACACAGGAAGTTGAGAGAGGCAGCAGGTAAGCGAACAATAAGTGCAGCTACGTGGTTCTCGAAGCTAAAT
>JBBPBX010088051.1:0-14576 GCA_038048925.1 Garcialebias charrua
TAATTATAGGCCAATATCCTTATTACCACAGTTCTCAAAAATTCTAGAAAAACTATTTGTGACCAGATTGGATCAATTTATTGATAAACAAAATATTTTAAGTAGCAGTCAGTATGGGTTTAGAGGAAAAAACTCTACATCAATGGCTCTCATGGATTTAATGGAACAAATAACTAATGCTGTCGATCATAAACAGTACTGTGTTAGTGTTTTTGTTGATCTAAAAAAAGCATTTGATACCATTGACCACACCATTCTCCTTGAAAAACTAAATAAATATGGTATTAGAGGACCAGCATTACAGTGGGTATCTAGCTATTTGAAAGATAGGAAACAGTTTGTGCAAATAAATGATGTTAGATCTGACCTCCGTGATATCACTTGTGGAGTTCCTCAGGGCTCTGTGCTTGGACCAAAGTTATTTATTTTATATGTGAATGACTTGGTAAATGTGTCAGGACTTCTTAAATGTGTTCTTTTTGCCGATGACACCACATTTTTCTGTTCGGGTAAAGACATAAAACAGATTTTGGATATGATGAAAACAGAATTTATAAAAATACAAACTTGGTTTAAATTAAACAAATTATCTTTGAATTTAGATAAAACTAATTACATGATATTCAGTAACAAAAAGAGAATTGTTGATGACGATCCATTTGAAATTGAAGATGTTGTGATCTGTAAAGTGAGTGAAGTGAAGTTTCTGGGTGTTATCATTGATGACAAACTGACATGGAAACATCATGTAAATTCCATTAAAACAAAAATAGCTAGATCAATTGCAGTACTGTATAAAGTCAGGGATTTTTTAATTGATAAAGCTCTGTATATGTTGTATAACACAATCATTGTTCCACATTTAATCTATTGTATTGAGGTTTGGGGAAAAGCGTGCAAAACAATTACAAAGCCTGTTTTTATTTTACAAAAGAGAGCTGTAAGAGTAATCACCAGAAAACATTTCAGTCACCCATCAAACACCTTGTTTCTTCAGCTAAATTTATTGAAATTCCAGGAATTGGTAGAATATAGTATTTTATCAGTTATGTATAGGGCTCATAATAACACATTACCTTTAAATATCCAAAGAAATTTTATAAAAAGACAAAGTTATTACAATCTCAAAGGGACAGAGATATTCATCAAACCACAATTCAGAACCAGCTTAAAGGGACGGTCTACCTCAATTCAGGGAGTTCGATTGTGGAATGCTCTGGAGAGTGATGTTAAAAATGCAAAATCAATGTATACATTTAAGAACAAAAAGGACTTGCTCAAAAACTATATACAGTATGATGTAACTCTGTGTGTTTGTGTATTACACTTATGTTGCACCTAATTCTCCAGCTCCCCGGGCGCTTTCTATGGCTGCTCACTGCACCACCTGGTGGTGGTTGGGTTAAATGCAGAGACGAATTTCGTCTGTGTATGGGAAACATACACAGATGACAGAAAAGGACATTATTATTATTATGATGTAGCTTAGTGCGTTTGTGTATTACAGTTAGAAAAATTAAGTAGAGTTATTCATTTTGTGACGTAGTTTGTGTATTACAGTTAGAAAAATAAGTAGAATTATTCATTTTGTGATGTAGGAGCCAAGATGGTGTAGTGGTTAGGGCGTTTGACTTGGGACCTGAAGGACGTGGGTTCGCGTCCCGGCCACTACACATCTTGGGGTGTCTATGAGTGCACACCTATTTCTCCAGCTCCCCGAGCGCCTTCTATGGCTGCTCACTGCACCGCCTGGTAGGTGGTTGGGTTAAATGCAGAGACGAATTTCGTCTGTGTATGGGAAACATACGCAGATGACAAGATTAGACAATTATTATTATTATTATTATTATTAGTTTGTGTATTACAGTTAGGAAAATTAAGTAGAATTATTCATTTTGTGATGTAGTTTGTGTATTACAGTTAGAAAAATTAAGTAGAATTATTCATTTTGTGATGTAGTTTGTGTATTACAGTTAGAAAAATTAAGTAGAATTATTCATTTTGTGATGTAGTTTGTGTATTACAGTTAGAAAAATTAAGTAGAATTATTCATTTTGTGATGTAGTTTGTGTATTACAGTTAGGAAAATTAAGTAGAATTATTCATTTTGTGATGTAGTTTGTGTATTACAGTTAGAAAATTAAGTAGAATTATTCATTTTGTGATGTAGTTTGTGTATTACAGTTAGAAAAATTAAGTAGAATTATTCATTTTGTGATGTAGTTTGTGTATTACAGTTAGAAAAATTAAGTAGAATTATTCATTCTGTGATGTAGTTTGAAGGTTATCATTGGTTGAACAAACTGTGAAATAAGGGGCAGATATAATAAGATTTCATCTTCTTTCTGCTCCCTTCATTTTATCCTACTTGTATTCTTGTATCTGATGAAACTGTCTTGTATTGTTCTTTTAAAATGAATGAATAAACATCAAATCAAATCTTGAAATTCCAGCCAATCGTGCTTTTCTAAATGCGACATAAGAGTGACGTATATGCAGAACAACGACCATGATTGGCTGAAAAGTCCGCTGCGCCCGCCCCCTGCATTAAAAAAAGCAGAGCCGTGTGACACCGGTCTGGAAGAAGTGATGAAAATGATAGAACGTAGTTGAACGTTAAATTATAATAAAGAAATATATTAAGAAAATATGACAGGAAAACTGGGACATTACATGTACTGATACAGGAAGACATTTACACAACATTCATATAAAGGTAAGATATACTGTATAAGGAAAGCAGGAAGAAACAGGAACTTACTCGCATTAGAACACACAGACCTTAATAAATATGAAACAGGACTTTTTTGTGACATGTGCACCAGCAATTTCCCTGAAACGGTTCAACATGTCTTATGGAATGTCCAAGGTATAAAACAAAGAATGCATTTCCAAAAATAAATAAATAAAATGAATATTAAATTTACAATTAGGGATGTTTTTAGTAGTGATATCAGTAAAGTTAAAGATCAAGTTATTATTTCCTTGAAAATACAATCTTAATAGACATAATTTAGTTGAGTTATTAAATTAATTTTACAGAATTAGTTTTTTTTTAAAGTTTTTTTATCTCCTGTCCACACTTCAGCTCGGTGGTGGTTAACCGCCATAAAACAAAACAAGAAGGGGGGGGCGCTCATTAGTTGCCACCAGAAATTAATGCGTATTAATGTCCATAGTTCCCACCAGTACTGACGCCACAAAGCTGTGAGTGCCTGTTAGACGCTATTCAACAACAGAGTGACTATAGAGCATACTTGTTAATTTGTTTATGATGGGTGTACGATAATTTCCCTCAAAATAGGATAATTTTAGGGCTCTAGTACAATAATCCGACATTTCTCACCTGGCAACACTGGCCCCACTCCCCTCAGGAAGGAGGCTGAGGAGCATTAAGTGAAGAACCACTAGTCTGAGGAACAGCTTCTACCCTGAGGCTGTTAGACTCACCAGAATAATCACTGTGAAATATCACATCACGTTGCTGCTGATCTGTTTCACGTTGCTGTGTTCATTCGTGCCCATCTGCTCATACAGACTCATGTTCGTGCTGCTGTTTGGAGTAATGTTTATCTATGATATTAGTGCTAAGTGTATTTCTAGTTTATGTTTTTCTTAGTTACTGGTATATCCTAGATGTTATTATTGTTTTTCTCTCATATTTTGTTGTTGGATGTAACTGGGACCCTGTGTACATAATCTCGTTTCATCACATGTACCACATGCGGTGCAAATGACAATAAAGATTCTCTGACTCTGACTTAAATACTTTTCCATTCTGACCAAACTAAAACAAACTAACTGAGCAAAACAAGCCAAAACTCTGGCGGCTCTTTATCAAGTCTGCATGGACTCTTTAAATGTGTCGATGAAGTGAATGGAACAGTTATTGTGTGATTAGGGTAATGTTCCATCAGTCTTCCTTTTGCAACTTCTGCCGTTTGCATTTGCTTTAGTGAGCAAACAGTTCAGTTCACTAAACACCTCGAACATCTGCGTTTTTAACAGAAACGTGTCAGTTACTCTGCACAGTCGTCCTCGTTGTGTAGCCATTTTAAACCCCTCCATGTTGTTAACGATGTGATTAAAGAGGAGTCCGCCGTAAAACACTGCAGACTTTGCACCCAAGTTGTATTCTGGACACTGGCTTTGTTTTTACTGGAGCTGTCTGCCAAACACCCAACGCACAGCATGGTGCAATACAGTACAGCAATCTGTCCAACTACTGAGCATGCACATACACCTCCAGACTCCAACCATGAACCGAACCGGAGGACAATAGTCCTTCTGAAACTATGACATCATCCTGGTGCAGGTGTGTGAGTCCGGTTGCTGCCAGGAGGTGGCAACAGACCCCCACAGCTCTACAGCAGACCCAGAGCTGTGTTTGAAAGGACTCTTCCTTTGTTGTCGGAGTGCTGTCTACTAGACTGTAGCGATGACGTAGATCGGTTTGGAGAAGGAGGCCTACTCCTGTTGTAACCTCATCAGGCTGCCTTAATGGCTACTTTAAAACGATAGTCGTCTCCATCACGAGGACCTTGTGTCCACACGACGACAAATATGGATATGACGGTCACTTGTGTACAAAAGAAACCAAACAGCAGCGAAGCAAAAGCAACAAAGATGTTTGCAAGCTGTAATTTGGAGATTAGAAAAAGAATGGGTGGAGGAGCCTGAACACACACACACACACACAAAAAACTATTTAGAAAAAGCTCGAAAGATAAATCAACCGATATAAACCGTGTTTTATTTAAACGGTTGTGATGTTTGAAAAATAAGAATAGATGTAATGAGAGATCAAATGTTGACCAATGTGTGGGAAACAAAAGATTGTCTGCACCCTGCAGAAAGTCACCTCCACCTGCGGCGAGGGAAATCTGCGTGTGTGCATGTGTGTGTGCACATGCCAGTGTCTCTCTGAGTCACCTTTCACACTTGCTCTGGATACAAACGAGCATCCAGATGTGTTCGTCTCAGTTGTACATGAACAAAAACTGGTTGAGTTTGTTTACATATCGACAAACGACTGTTCCAAAACTTTAAATACGTTGAAGAACAAAAAGTTTTAGCTTTTGTAATACAGGCAGTTTTGTAAAAAAAAAAAAAAAGTAGTGCAGAGAGTAGTGAAGGCTGCACAGAAGCCTGTTGGAGTCCGCCTCCCCACCATCACAGACATCTACACCTCCAGATGCAGGAAGAGGGCCACCTGCATCATGAAGGACCCCACTCAATCAGCACACACACTTTTTGCCCTGCTCCTCTCAGGCAGGAGGTTCCAGTGACTAGACTGAGGAACAGCTTCTACCCTGAGGCTCTTAGACTCATGAAACTCTAACCAGGAGAATCACTGTGAAAAATCACATCATGTTGCTGCTGATCTGTTTCATGTTGCTGCTGATCTGTTTCATGTTGCTGCTGATCTGTTTCATGTTGCTGCTGATCTGTTTCATGTTGCTGCTGATCTGTTTCATGTTGCTGCTGATCTGTTTCATGTTGCTGCTGATCTGTTTCATGTTGCTGCTGATCTGTTTCATGTTGCTGCTGATCTGTTTCATGTTGCTGCTGATCTGTTTCATGTTGCTGCTGATCTGTTTCATGTTGCTGCTGATCTGTTTCATGTTGCTGCTGATCTGTTTCATGTTGCTGCTGATCTGTTTCATGTTGCTGCTGATCTGTTTCATGTTGCTGCTGATCTGTTTCATGTTGCTGCTGATCTGTTTCATGTTGCTGCTGATCTGTTTCATGTTGCTGCTGATCTGTTTCATGTTGCTGCTGATCTGTTTCATGTTGCTGCTGATCTGTTTCATGTTGCTGCTGATCTGTTTCATGTTGCTGCTGATCTGTTTCATGTTGCTGCTGATCTGTTTCATGTTGCTGCTGATCTGTTTCATGTTGCTGCTGATCTGTTTCATGTTGCTGCTGATCTGTTTCATGTTGCTGCTGATCTGTTTCATGTTGCTGCTGATCTGTTTCATGTTGCTGCTGATCTGTTTCATGTTGCTGCTGATCTGTTTCATGTTGCTGCTGATCTGTTTCATGTTGCTGCTGATCTGTTTCATGTTGCTGCTGATCTGTTTCATGTTGCTGCTGATCTGTTTCATGTTGCTGCTGATCTGTTTCATGTTGCTGCTGATCTGTTTCATGTTGCTGCTGATCTGTTTCATGTTGCTGCTGATCTGTTTCATGTTGCTGCTGATCTGTTTCATGTTGCTGCTGATCTGTTTCATGTTGCTGCTGATCTGTTTCATGTTGCTGCTGATCTGTTTCATGTTGCTGCTGATCTGTTTCATGTTGCTGCTGATCTGTTTCATGTTGCTGCTGATCTGTTTCATGTTGCTGCTGATCTGTTTCATGTTGCTGCTGATCTGTTTCATGTTGCTGCTGATCTGTTTCATGTTGCTGCTGATCTGTTTCATGTTGCTGCTGATCTGTTTCATGTTGCTGCTGATCTGTTTCATGTTGCTGCTGATCTGTTTCATGTTGCTGCTGATCTGTTTCATGTTGCTGCTGATCTGTTTCATGTTGCTGCTGATCTGTTTCATGTTGCTGCTGATCTGTTTCATGTTGCTGCTGATCTGTTTCATGTTGCTGCTGATCTGTTTCATGTTGCTGCTGATCTGTTTCATGTTGCTGCTGATCTGTTTCATGTTGCTGCTGATCTGTTTCATGTTGCTGCTGATCTGTTTCATGTTGCTGCTGATCTGTTTCATGTTGCTGCTGATCTGTTTCATGTTGCTGCTGATCTGTTTCATGTTGCTGCTGATCTGTTTCATGTTGCTGCTGATCTGTTTCATGTTGCTGCTGATCTGTTTCATGTTGCTGCTGATCTGTTTCATGTTGCTGCTGATCTGTTTCATGTTGCTGCTGATCTGTTTCATGTTGCTGCTGATCTGTTTCATGTTGCTGCTGATCTGTTTCATGTTGCTGCTGATCTGTTTCATGTTGCTGCTGATCTGTTTCATGTTGCTGCTGATCTGTTTCATGTTGCTGCTGATCTGTTTCATGTTGCTGCTGATCTGTTTCATGTTGCTGCTGATCTGTTTCATGTTGCTGCTGATCTGTTTCATGTTGCTGCTGATCTGTTTCATGTTGCTGCTGATCTGTTTCATGTTGCTGCTGATCTGTTTCATGTTGCTGCTGATCTGTTTCATGTTGCTGCTGATCTGTTTCATGTTGCTGCTGATCTGTTTCATGTTGCTGCTGATCTGTTTCATGTTGCTGCTGATCTGTTTCATGTTGCTGCTGATCTGTTTCATGTTGCTGCTGATCTGTTTCATGTTGCTGCTGATCTGTTTCATGTTGCTGCTGATCTGTTTCATGTTGCTGCTGATCTGTTTCATGTTGCTGCTGATCTGTTTCATGTTGCTGCTGATCTGTTTCATGTTGCTGCTGATCTGTTTCATGTTGCTGCTGATCTGTTTCATGTTGCTGCTGATCTGTTTCATGTTGCTGCTGATCTGTTTCATGTTGCTGCTGATCTGTTTCATGTTGCTGCTGATCTGTTTCATGTTGCTGCTGATCTGTTTCATGTTGCTGCTGATCTGTTTCATGTTGCTGCTGATCTGTTTCATGTTGCTGCTGATCTGTTTCATGTTGCTGCTGATCTGTTTCATGTTGCTGCTGATCTGTTTCATGTTGCTGCTGATCTGTTTCATGTTGCTGCTGATCTGTTTCATGTTGCTGCTGATCTGTTTCATGTTGCTGCTGATCTGTTTCATGTTGCTGCTGATCTGTTTCATGTTGCTGCTGATCTGTTTCATGTTGCTGCTGATCTGTTTCATGTTGCTGCTGATCTGTTTCATGTTGCTGCTGATCTGTTTCATGTTGCTGCTGATCTGTTTCATGTTGCTGCTGATCTGTTTCATGTTGCTGCTGATCTGTTTCATGTTGCTGCTGATCTGTTTCATGTTGCTGCTGATCTGTTTCATGTTGCTGCTGATCTGTTTCATGTTGCTGCTGATCTGTTTCATGTTGCTGCTGATCTGTTTCATGTTGCTGCTGATCTGTTTCATGTTGCTGCTGATCTGTTTCATGTTGCTGCTGATCTGTTTCATGTTGCTGCTGATCTGTTTCATGTTGCTGCTGATCTGTTTCATGTTTCTGTGTTCATGTGTGCTCATCTGTTCACACAGACTCATGTTCGTGCTGCTGTTCGGCGTATTATGTTTATTGTTTTTGTACTTCCAGTGCTTAGTGTTTTTTTAATTAACGTTTTTCTTAGTTCATATCTTAGATCTAATTTCTGTTTTTATTTTACATTTTATAATTTTGTTGGATGTAACTGGGACCCTTTGCACACAATTTTGTTCCATCACATGTATCACATGTGGAGTGAAGAATGACAAATAAAAAAACTTGAATCCTTGAAAATAAAAAGGAACATTTACTTTGTTTTTCTTGTAGTAGATGATGTCACTATGCTAAAGATCAGGACTTTAGCATACCGGTAGTGTCTCTGCCTCTGACAGTGGCATGTTTTACGTGATAAGTTTTTTGAAGTTAATTCAAGTAAAGATATTTGTAAAACGTCTCCTGAAGTCAAAAATTAATTTAAAGGTTTTATTCCTAATATGTGAAGGAAAAGGCTGCTGATATAAAGTTGTATGAGAAGTAGTAAAGACTACAAATAGATGTCGGTCCTCTAATTGAACTTTCCTTACATGAAACTATATCCAAGTGACTCAACAAGAAAATAAAACCTTAAAAAAAAAGTTTGCCAACAACTGAATTAAAACAGACTAAATTTAAACCTGGTCTTTTACAAACCAGACTTTGACCTCGTCTACCACTAAAACATTTTGCTCTTAATAAACTACCATAAATAAATAAATGTGTCATTTTAAGATTTTGCCCAATTAAGAGTCTTCCTGCCATGCATGCTCCTTTTATCCTCGTCACATTTCTATTTATGACAAGAGGCACAGATGCACAGCACAAATCAGGATTAGGCAATCCCAACAAATGACACGAGCAGATTTTTATAGATCTCCTGATGACAAAATGCAGCTGTCACATAGATCCCCATCAACCTGCAGGTGTCTTATAAATGTAGTTAAATTACAAATGTTCTTGTAATCTTCTGTATTATTCACATGTTTCTACACTGGGAACGTTAATTGGATAAATGGCTTTTTTCAATTTTATTTAACAAGATTGTCTATGTGGCTCAGTTGGTAGAGCTGTTGCTTCTCAACGAGAAGGTCACTGGAACAAATCCCAGCCGGGAGCCTTTCTGGGTGGAGTTTGCATGTTCTTTCCGTGCATGCGTGGGTTTTCTCCGGGTACTCCAGTTTCCTCCCAGAGACCAAAAACATGCATGTTAGACTGATTGGTAACTCTAATTTGTCCCTGGGTGAGAGAGAAGGGTTGTCTCGTTTGTCTCCGTGTGTCTCTGTGATGGACTGAGACCTGTCCAGGTGTAAATTGCACTAAATAAAAAGGCTACAGTTGAAATGCATGGTGTCTTTAAAACGAAGTATTTCCTGCAGCACACCTTTTGTTCCAAGTGAGCCCGGCGCAGCGACACCTTCTGCTCGAGCTTCTGCTGCTCGCGCTCGTGCTGAGCTTCGGTCTGCATCTTGATCTTGCTCTGGTAGGCATTGAGCAGCTCCATCTCCTGCTGCAGCTGCTGCCTCAGGGCCTGGCACTCCGCTTCCTGGGCCTCATCCAGACGCAGCTGACACAGTCCACCATGGACGGCAAACAGGGGAGAGGGAGGAGACAGAAAGAGGCGGGCGGAGAAAGAATGAAAGAAAGGCACCGGGGACAGAGAGGACATGGAAAGGCAGCAGATATAGAAGGGACAAGCAAAGGTTGGGGAATAAATCGGGTGAGACCGATTAGGGAAGGACAGAAAAAAAAAGTATGAACAACAGGTCTTCTTTTTTTGAACAACTACCGTACTGTTCTTTTAGTTTTTGTAAGACTTTCCACATCTCCACTTACCGCCTGTGAGGCCATCATCTCGTTGATGCTCTGCTCGTACTGCTCTGCCAGAATGGCCAGTTTGCGCGTCTGCTCATCCTTCAGGGCTTTGAGCACCGTCTTGTGCTCGGCCTTGGGCGTGACCTCCATTTGGTGGTGGCGCAGGGCCTTGTACTGCTTGGTTTGCACCTTGCAGGTGTCCTGGAACTGCTTCTTTATCTGCAGCTCCAACACCTGGTGGATGTACGGAGGCAGACAGAGTGAGATGAGAACTTCAAGAGCACAATAATGGAGCTTAAAGGTGGGCTG
Source organism: Garcialebias charrua (assembly GCA_038048925.1). Classification (NCBI taxonomy): domain Eukaryota; kingdom Metazoa; phylum Chordata; class Actinopteri; order Cyprinodontiformes; family Rivulidae; genus Garcialebias; species Garcialebias charrua. The sequence continues at coordinate 10,240 of JBBPBX010088051.1, forward strand.
ACATGATTTTGGAAGTATGCATAAAGTGGCACAACATATATATGTTGTTTCATTCAACTAGGTTCGTTTTTACAAGCAAAATGATAAATCCATGAAAATTTGTTTAAAAAGTGATTTTAAAATTGGCGCCGTGTTTCGTCACGGGACATCCGGGTACGCATGCAACGCCTGTGACGTAGGCACTTGAAGTTGAGCCTGTGGGTGCCATTAGAACAGCTTCATTGTGTTCAAGATCGCCTAATTTTTTTTGTACAACTTGAAAAATGCCGGTACGTTGTGTCGCATTTGGGTGTTCGAATATCGCCAGTGAACAAGTGAGCCTTTTCACTTTCCCAAAAGATGAAAAACTTCGTCAAGAATGGACAAAACAAAGCTGCCCCCTCGGAGCTTCTCAAAGTCAAAAGTCAAAGTCAACTTTATTGTCAGATCTGCAATATGTACTGTACAGGACATACACAGGACCGAAATTGCGTTTCTCTCAGTCCCTCGGTGCAACAGTAAACATCTAAACATTGAAACACTGAAACATATAATAATTGACATAAGCATAAAATAGTAAAACTAACACTGTCCTGAGTTTTTTGCATAGTGGAATAAGAGTATGAAAATTTACACCAACTCTAAAACTAAAACATTAAACATTTAATGAACATAATACTGTCCTGAGTTTTTGCATACTAGTATAAAAAAAGAGTATAAAAAGTATAACTAAAATAAACTAAAGGTTTCTAGCATTGACATTTGCAAAGTGGCAAAGCAGCGTATGAGTTAATGTACACAGTATATGTATGAGGTAGTAGTTGATGTTGTTATAGAGGCAAAAAGTGGCATATGCAGTAAGGCACATTGGGCATCCCTAAATAAGACCGTTCAGAGCACATTGTATATGTATCAGCAGTGGTGTAGATATTAGAGTAGTGTAAATGTAAACAGTAGTAGTTACATGTAAGCAGTAGTAATAAAAGTAAACAGTATTAATAAATGTAAACAGAGAATGTAAACAGTATTATGATTATAGGCAGTGATGTAATACAAACATTAGTGCAAGTATGAGAAGTAGTGCAAACTGTATGAGCACATGACCGAGAGCTTAGTGAATAAACCGTTTGATGACACAGAGTCCAGTGTTAAAATCTTTGTGTTGTGTGGTAATGTGTGAGAAAGTTTTAGTGTTAAGGCAGTTCAAATGGGAGGGGGGGCAGAGCAGGCAGAGTGTTTAGCATCCTGACTGCCTGATGAACAGAGCTGTCTCTCAGTCTGCTGGTTCGAGCCTGGAGACTCCTCAGTCTCCTCCCTGATGGCAGCAGTCTAAAGCGGCTGTGTAGTGGGTGTGTGGGATCACCTGCCATGCGGTGGGCTTTCCGAGTGAGGCGTTTGCTGTGTAAGTCCTGCAGTGAGGGGAAGGAGGTGCCGACTATCTTCTCAGCTGCTCTCACAATGCGCTGGAGGCTCTTGCGGCAGGATGCAGTACATGCACCAAACCACACAGTGATGCAGCTGGTCAGGACACTTTCTATGGCACCTCTGTAGAAGGTGCTCATGATGGGGGTTGAAGCTCCAGCCCTTTTCAGCTTGCGGAGAAAGTAGAGACGCTGGTGAGCCTTCTTTGCCAGTGCTGCAGTGTTCCTGCTCCAGGACAGGTCCTTTGAGACGTGCACTCCCAGGAACTTGGTGCTGTCTACTCTCTCCACTGCGGTGCTGTTGATGGTCAGAGGGGCATGTTGGGCATCCCTCTTCCTGAAGTCCACAACAATCTCCTTTGTCTTCTCCACGTTGAGAGTGAGATTGTTGTGTCCGCACCACAAGGCCAGGCGGCTCACCTCGTTCCTGTAGTCCGTCTCATCGTTGTTGCTGATGAGACCCACCACTGTTGTGTCGTCCGCAAACTTGATGAAGTGGTTGGAGCTGTATGATGGTGTGCAGTCGTGTGTTAGCAGGGTGAATAGAAGGGGGCTCAGTACACATCCTTGTGGGGCCCCTGTGTTCAATGTGATGGTGCTAGATGTGTTACTCCCGACTCGTACTGTCTGTGGTCTCCCAGTCAGGAAGTCTAGCAGCCAGTTACACATTGAGGTATTCAGCCCCAGACTGTCCAGTTTAAGGATGAGCTGTTGGGGGATGATGGTGTTGAATGCCGAGCTGAAGTCGATGAACAACATTCTAACATAGGAGTCCTTCGTGTCCAGATGTGTGAGAGCTGTGTGAAGGGCAGAGGAGATGGCATCGTCGGTTGAGCGATTAGGTCGGTATGCAAATTGGAAGGGATCCAGGGAGTCAGGGAGGACAGATGTGATGCTTTTCATGACTAGCCGTTCAAAGCACTTCATCAGGATGGGGGTGAGTGCTACTGGGCGATAGTCATTGAGGCATGCGGGCATTGCCTTCTTTGGGACAGAGAATGAATGGTAAGGCTTAAATAAATACGGGTGCAGACCTTTATTAGAACCAGCTGTTTGTTGTTCATCACTCGAACTTCCTTCGGCTTCCCAAACTGAAGACAAATCGCTCAAATCTTCACTTAAATTGCTTAATTCTTCTGTTTATTCATACACTGCTATTTGTTATTTACAATGTGCGTTCAATACATTACATGCGCATAGCCGGGGGGGTTCATGGGGTTCGAACGAACCGCCCACTTTGCTTATGAAGTCCTGCCTTCAACTCCCGCACAACACAAGTTCTGTGTTAAGAGAGGTGGAAAGAGAAGGTATGGAGACGCCGCTAATGTCGAACCGGTTAACACCATAGACTTAATATGCCTGTGGTCAACCCAAACTCCTTTTTTTTCCAATAAAAGACAAACGTAAAATAAGTTGAAATATTGCCCACTTTGACGATTCGAGTTCAACCAAGTGAGGATCGAACCCGAGTCGAGAGAAAGTTTGGAGTGGCAACCCGACGCGCTTCCAGTGAACCAACGAGGCGTGTTGCTCTTTCCAGGTTCACTTTTTCTTCAAACGAACCGCCCCTCATAAAATCCTGGCTACGCCAATGCATTACGTCATAAAAATGCGTCTGCGTTTGACCCCTCCTTTCTCCAGCTGAAAACGGCGACGCACTGCGGATAACTATTTTATTTAAAAATACTTTTATATATAAATTATTCGACGCATCTGTGTACAAAAAAATCAAAGCTGAGTAGCTTCTCTTTCTAAAGATGTCTATGTTCCAACATCATGTCAGCCCACCTTTAACTTGATGATTTCTGAGAGAACTGGGCGGCTGAAGGTTAAAGGTTTTATAGCCCAAAGCACAACTTCAAACTTTCAAAGTTCTTACATCTTCTTCCAGTTTATTACATTTAGGTTGCATCACTGCAGATTCAAACGGAACCAGAGATGTTGCTTGTTGCTTGCAACATCTAACAGATTGATCCCAGTTGTCATTGAGTTATAACAATAAAGGCATTTGAAAAATTTCCCATCATCCTGTATCAAATTATTGTGTATATTTTCAATAAAACTTGCGTTATCGCTGCAGCGACTCACTTTGAGGTTCTTGGGCTGCTGCCGGAGCTCCAGCACGTGTTTGCGGTGGAGCTCGCGCTCTCGCCTGTTGTTGTACTCGATCTGGTTCTCCAGCTCGGTCTGGTGCTGCAGGCGGATCAGGTCCATCCTCAGCTTCTGCAGGGTCTTCAGCTGCCGCTGCTCCAGCTCCTGCGTGGACTCGTCGTGGCGGATCAGCATGGCGTGCTCCATCTCTTTCTGGGTCTTCTTTTTGTTCAGCTCCTAGAGACAAAAAGAGGAGGACAAAAAAAGGAGTTAGGATTTATGGATGGAGCAATTTTATTGTTGTTTAAAATTTGTCATGAATACATTTATGTATAGAAATCGTTTAGTTTTGTCCAACTTAAAATTGTCATTACAGTTGAAAAAATAAGAACAACAAATCACAATTTTCCACTAAAACACCTGTTGAGTTTGTTTTTTTCCCTATAGGAAGTTTTTCAACACATATTTACTCCAGATTAACATGCTCAACAGCTTTTCAGATTATGGCATTGTTGGCTTGCTTTGCTCATTATTAATCTGCTTATGGAACAGTGGCTGTTTTCATCACTGCAGCCGTTTGCTGTGAAACAGTCACGTACGTTCTCCATCCATCAGAAACAACAAAAAGAAAAACAAGGAACACTTTTAGAGTCAGGGGTCTGCAAGCTTTACGATCAAAAGAGCCATTTCTGCCCCTTTGTTCACTAAATTAAACGTGGCCAGAGCCACAATACCTGCTACAACTGGGATTCTCAACTGGTGGCCCACAGACCACTTTAAGTTTGTTGGATGGTAATAATAATAATAATAATAATAATAATAATAATAATAATAATAATAATAATA
>JBBPBX010088052.1:0-14575 GCA_038048925.1 Garcialebias charrua
CATTTGTTGCAGCAGCAAGCATTAGAGAAGCAGGGCAGCCATCATGGAAACAAACACAGTAAGGACAATAGCATCTCTATCTGAAGAAACCCTCATCTACCTCCTGCTGGGCAGATCTTTACTGGAGGCTACCTTTTACTGGAATGCAAGAAAAAAAAAAAAAACACGCACACGGTTGTTTGCCCAGCAGACAGCTGACTGCATACCCTCAACTAAACGTCACAAACATCCTTCTAGAAAACCCTGAGCTTCTGTTGCTGTCAACAGCAAGGCAAGAGCAAGAACTTCTCATGCGGGCTAACTAACATTGGTGTTGTCAAACATATCCCCCACAACAAAAGCAGAGAGATTTCAGGCAGAATTACAGTATTATTTTTTCTCTGCCACAAACAGAAAAAAAACTCACTTGAAGCCTCATCTACAACCTGCTTTGAAGCAACATGATTCACTGTTTGATCTTAAAATCCAGGGATGTGACAAAATCCTGAAGCTACTTTGTTTCCACACTGGATTATGTATCTTAAAAACAGGGCTCAGTCACATAAATGAGTCTTCAGAAGAATTATTGTGAGTTAAACCCAATGAATACTGCTGGTTTAATGAAGAGTCAGGAATTTCCTCACTTTAAAGGAAACCGTATGTTAGATCAATGAGCTTTAAAATCAAGAGAGTAATTACAGTTTAACCCATTTAATACCAAGGAAGCTTCTAAACAAAAAGTTCAAATGTCAGATTTAACTTTGAATAAATACCGTAATTAATACACAGGACTTGTGGACTTGTGTCCAAGCCAGTCTTAATTTTTAAAAGGATTCATGAAGAACTCTTGGCCAAATTTCCTTTTAACATTCTTGTCATGATCTGTGTATCTACCTAACATTTCCATGGTCTACAGACATTTACGTAAGAAAATAAACTCTTCTGATACTCCAGAGCATGCAGCATAATCTCCAGCAAGAACAGGCTGTCTAAATGTTTTGAGAAACTGGTCATGTCCCACATCAAGACAACCGTCAACATCAGCGAGGACCCTCATCAATATGCATACCGTGAGAACCGATCAACAGAGGACGCCATCTCCTCTGTGGTCCACACTGCTCTCACCCACCTGGATCAGAAGGACTCATACGTGCGTCTGCTCTTTGTGGACTTCACATCTGCCTTCAACACCATGATCCCCCAAACTCTGATAGACAAACTATCCACACTTGGACTAAGCCCCTCTATTTGTAACTGGGTCTTAGACTTCTTAACAAACAGACCACAGTCCGTGAAGATCCACAACTTCTCCTCCTCCACCATCACCCTCAGCACTGGCTCTCCTCGTGGATCACCCTCAGCACTGGCTCTCCTCAAGGATGTGTGCTGAGCCCTCTTCTGTTCACTCTGCTCACATATGATTGTACAGCCACACATCCAGGCTGTCATATTGTTAAGTTTGCAGATGATACAGCTGTGGTGGGATGCATCACAGATAATGATGAATCCAGCTACAGACAGGAGGTGGAACATCTGGAGAGCTGGTGCAAAGAGAACAACCTTCACATGAATGTGAAGAAGACGAAGGAGATGATTGTGGACTTCAGAAGGAACAAACACACCCACACCCCACTGAAAATAGGTGGATCTGCGGTGGAGGTGGTCTCCAGCTACAAGTACCTGGGTGTACACATGAATGATAACCTCAGCTGGAGCAACAACACCACCAGCCTGATCAAGAAAGGACATCAAAGACTCTACTTCCTCAGACGGCTGAGACGAGCTGGTCTGAGAAGCTCAGTCCTCACCTCGTTCTACAGGTGTGCAGTGGAGAGCGTCCTGTGCTCCAGCATCAACGTGTGGCATGGAGGCTGCACAGTTGCAGAGAGGAAAGCTCTACAGAGAGTGGTGAAGGCTGCACAGTTGCAGAGAGGAAAGCTCTACAGAGAGTGGTGAAGGCTGCACAGAAGTCTGTGGGAGTCAGTCTCCCCACCATCACAGACATTTACACCTCCAGATGCAGAAAAAGAGCCACCTGCATCATGAAAGACCTCACTCACCCAGCACACTCACTCTTTGCACCACTCCCCTCGGGACGGAGGTTGAGGAGCATCAAATGTAGAACCACTAGACTGAGGAACAGCTTCTACCCTGAGGCTGTCAGACTCATGAATAAATAAATAATAAGAATAAACACTGCAAAATGTCACATCATGTTGATACTGATCTGTTTCTTGTTGCTGCGTTCATCTGTGACTATCTGTCGTTCATCTGTGACCATCTGCTCATAATGACTCATGTTCGTGCTGCTGTTTATAATGATGTTTTTCTACTACATTAGGGCTTAGTGTATTACTAGCTGATGTCTCTCTTAGTTAATCCTAGATGTTATTATTGTTTTTCTCTTGCATTTGTTGTTGGATGTAACTGGGACCCTGTGTACATAATCTCGTTTTCATCACATGTACTACATGCGGTGCAAATGACAATAAATACTCTCTGACTCTGACTCTGACTCTCTGACTCTGACTCTGACTCTGTCATGGATTTGTTGGTCATGCTCAATAACTTCCAGTCCTCAAATCGTCTGAGGTGGTGTGGAGTGACAGGTGCTGGTGAGCTATTTTATCCAACACCAGGTGCAACGGTGGATGTACCCAACTTATTTTTCAAATTATCTAGCTCACAAGATCGATGGACATAAATGGCGGCACATATCTTGAATTTTGATGTGGGAACCCAGGTCTTAAAATGAATCTTTCTCATGTCTAGACATAGGCACACGCCAAAATGGAAGTTGGTACCTCTCTTTTAAATTAGCATGTTCACAAAACAGATGGATGGACAGACGGATGAAGGGTATTTCTAATACATCCTCTTCCATCTGCGACAGGAGAAAAAACTAATTGTACATGTTGTTGACATCCAGGCTACAAAATTGTTCATCCATCCATCCATTATCTTTTACTCGCTTCTTCCTTTTTAAGTCGCACCCTGGACAGGTCTCCAGTCCATCACAGGGACACAGAGAGACAAACAAGACAACCATTCACTCTCTCACTCACACCTAGGGATAATTTAGAGTTACCAATCAGCCTAACATGCATGTTTTTGGTATGAGGGAGTAAACAGGAGTACCTAGAGAAAACCCATGCATGCACGAAGAGAACATGTAAACTCCACCCAGAATGGTACCGGGCCGGGATTTGAACCGGTGACCTTCTCACTGAGAGGAAACAGCTCTACCAACAGCTCTACCGTGCTGCACCAAAGTTACTGCACAATTTTTTTCAATCGATGACACATCAATGTTAAAAACAAATTGTGTCAATTGTGTGTATTACTTTATATTTTTTACATTTGACTACACAACTTTGTACATTGTGCTGAGCTCTGTGAGTGACAAGGAGGGAAACAAAAACAGATGTTATTTTAGTAATATCCTGGGTTTATTTTGCAAAATCGTGCAAACGTTTTAGGAACAGACATGCATGGAGTTGTGCAGAGCTAATTATCCCAAACAAAATTTGTGTCTCCCGTTAGAGCGCAAAGCAGGAAAAGTAGAGTCGGATGACTAAAATCTAAGTAGACCTCAGAAAATGAACACATTTTGAACTTTTGTATGACCGATGCTCATTCTCTGCACTGAAATTAAAATTATTTAAACTTAGGCCGCTCAAAGGCCACGGCCTAACTTGGTCTTGATCTTTATTTTTGTAACAGTCAAATTATTTTCTTTTAATATAGTGATTTCTGGTGCAGCTCTCCCCTGACTAGCCAGCTGTCATTGGGCTCTCTGTCTTTGGGCAGAAGCTGCAGCTTTAATCTTTAACTTAGAAACCTGCACTTATGCTTGCTTTCCTACTTCTCTTTCTTGTAGTTACCTTTTTTTTTCTAAAGGCGATGCGATGCCGGGGCATTTCTTCGACGGCCTGTTATACGATGCAGCTGGGAAAAGTAGTTATTGTACCGGTACTTCCTTTTTGGTCCTGCAGCCACGAGCACCAAACTACCCTGCTCTGAACTCTGCTTCCACAGCACACATCTTCAAAATCCCTGGAGTAATTTGTCATGATATCACGTATTAATCAAAAAAGGCGTTCAATACAGGATCAACTGGTGTTGTTTTGTCAATTTAAATAGAATGGGCATATCTCAGGTATGTTGTGGGGTTATTTCAGTTTCCAATTTCATATGTTGGTGCGTGGCATGTCAGCATGTATAAAACTTCTCGGTCTCACAGCTTCCATTCATTCAGAATTGAAAAAGACTTCTGGACAGAAGTCGAAACGTTTTCTGCAACAAATAAAGTCCAGTTGATCCTATATTGAACGCCTTTTTTTGATTTTATCATGTCCTGGACGACTGAGAATCTTCACCATCACCAACATATCACATATTAATACACCTAAACACTTTGATGTTAGTTCATCTCTGTCCATTGTTTGGGGGAGCAGTGGGCAGATTCAGAGCTGAAGAATCAGGCTCCCTACAGAATTACAGCATAGACCAGCAGAGAAGTGCCAATATTGAAATAACTCTTGATTTTTGTAAAACTTTGGCAGGATCTCACAGTAAATACATGTTTTTAGTAGGGATGTGCCGATCAGGTTTTTTAAAACCGATACCGATACCGATCACCTATGTGTGACGATCACCGATACCGATCAAAAAACCGATTGCCTATATGTGAGCCGATCACATAAACCGATCACCGATCACCGATCAAATGGCTTACCTGTAATTTATGAGTGCTGCTTCTGGCTACAAGATCTGAAAACTTTTCAGATCTTGTAGCCAGAAGCAGCACTTATGTTATTTTCAGAACCATAAAATCACCATAATTCAGACAAAAACATATTTTTACTAATTTATTTCAGAGAACAAAGTAAATAAAAGTAATTATCAACTGCATTATCAAAGAAAAATGTTTACCTTACTAACTTTCAATTAAAAAAAAAAGGTTTTTTATTGTTTTAAAAAAAAAACACATCTATTACTTCATATAAAAAACTAAAATACCCCATTTGCTACTTAAAGCTGCACTGTTGGCTGTTTTTACAAATGGCTTTATAAATACGTAAAGTATCATTATTATTATTTTTAAATAATTTCGTGCTTTTTTGAACAACTTCCTGCGGGAACCAGGTGGCGGTAATGCGCTTAATATGAGTTCGCCAACCGCCATTCAACTCTATAGAAGAAGAAGAAGAAGAAGAACCAGGAAATACCGTCTCCGCCATTTTACATTCATTAGTTCCACACTCGGCACTCGGCTTTTGGAGGACTGTTTCTCCCATAAGAGGATGCCTCATACGGATAAATTAACTGGAAACACTCCCTGAACTCTGTGAATGTCTCAGGACTGGAGCAGCAGCTGCGATCACACCGCCGAGCGTTCCTACAGCGCCGCGCGAGACCAGCAGCTCATGGTATGAGCTAAGGCTAACATGCTAAACCGGAGCTGCAGCAGACAGCCGGCTTTGTGCGATCAGAGGTTCCTGGAGCTCGCCTCGATGTCGGACTGGAAGCAGAAGATACCGGGGGACACCCAGCTAACTTGGAATAACAAAGCCGACAGCCTTTTTGAAGCCGCAGCTAAACTGGACTGCCCGTAACTGCGCAGCGGAGCGGACTCGGTGGAGCTACTCGGTGGGGCTTCATGCTAACAGGTGTTGCTTATCGCGGCGCTGGCAGACGGCTTTTGGTAAGTTATTAAAACGTATTAAAACATTTTAATGACGAATTAGGTTTGTTGTGTTGAAGGACTTCGTTGAAATTCCTCCACGAGGTACTTTTTCGTCGCACGTTTTGCAGTTAGCAAACTTCGCATCACAGGCTCTGTGATCGGTAATTGAAGGCAAAAGCCGATCACATCCGCTTTAATGATTATCGGTGCCGATTGATCGGTTACCGATCGATCGGCACATCCCTAGTTTTTAGTTTTCCCTCCATGTCCTTTGTGGGTCTCAGTAGCATTGCAATGTGCAATAAATCACTAACTAATTAGAAATGTTGCTGAAAACTTACATGAAATTACCTGGCTCAAAGAGCTGCAACCAGCCACCAAAACAAATCAAAGATAGTTGCACATATCTGTGGAAGCTCTACTCTCTCGTGGGAGCAGCATCTTGCTGTTAGGGACCACGGCACAGCCAGAAACAGAAACACGTCCCTCAACATGAAGCAGGAGACAGCCAACAGTAAATCAGAAAGCCACATGTGAAAGTGAGCTGACAGCTTTACAAGGACGGCTCTGACAAACACGACGATAAAATGGAGCTCGTCACTTTACTCATCAAAGCCACATCTGAGAACAAACATGAAGACGCATCAAAATGTCAAACACACAACTGACAGCTGCTGGTGTTTTAAATGACAGATGACTCTAAAACACATCTTCAGACCAGTAAACATGCGCAGCACAGGGGAATTCATTTCCACATATCCACATACCGGGAAATAATGTTTATGCTTATTTGTATGCATTTATGTGGTATAAAACAATGTAATCCATCTTTGTTTGGATTTATTTTTCAATGTTTGGGGAAGAGGAAGTCTTTGAAAATAGTTAATTTGTCATAATATTGTAAATTCTTTCAAGGCATGTAATTACTGCCAAGACCGAAAGAACAAGCAGAACGTTGAGGAATTTAAATAGTGATTGTTTGAAGTTTTAAAGTTCTGTGTTTTTCTGGGCTGGAACTGAACAGGAAATGCAAGTAAAGCTCGTTTTTGGTGCGAGATGTTCAAGTGCATGTATATACGCTACTGTGTCGAACAGAGGTAGGTTGTGCAAGGAAGGAGCAATTTTATCCACCACCAGGTGCACTGGCGGAGCAAAAGTTGTTGCTGCCTCTTGGCCAGGACTCTTGAAAAAGAGGTTTTTAATCTCAATGGGTTTTTATCCTGGTAAAATAAAAGTTTGAATTTAAATTAAAATTAAAAAGGGTGACCAATGGTGGTCTTGGCCACCTCAAAATGTTGAAGAAAATATACCGTATTTTCCGATCTATAAGTCGCACCTTTTTGCCTAATTTGCATGCCCTGCGACTAATAGAGAGGTGAGACTTGTTTATGGATTTTTTCCCATATTTTTAGACCAATTTTTGGCTCAGATATGACCGTTTTTCATTTTGGAAAAAAATGGTGCAGTACCACTTTCGGCCGCTAGGGTACATGACCGTTCCCACCTCATGTGTCCGACGGCAGGCTCCTCTGGTCGGACTCACTCTGTCGCTGCCCGGCCTCCTGCTCTGGAGGTATGAACTACTGTTAGCTCAGTGTTTGTTAGCAAAATAAGTCAAGAACCACAGGACAGATTTTTATCAAACTTACAGAAAGTAATCACTGTATGGACATTTACAACTGACTAGCTTCATATGAGATGTTTAGAGCTAAAATTCAATCTTTTAGCTGCGTTGTTTGTTAGCGGTTAGCTACCGTAAATGGCTACTATTTGTCTAAATAACTCGTGAACTACCAGACAGATTGGCCCTCATGCACGAAAATGTTCTTATTCTTATCCTAACTTTCTCCTACTTTTGTTCTTAAGAAGCGTTCGTAAGAACATGCCACGTCAGATCCAACAAAGTCTTCTATCCACAGGAAAAGCGTGTAAACGGGCTGCTTAAAGTTGATGAATCTCACCTGTTCTAAACAGCTGCGCGTGCACGCGTGAGCTTATTTACATGATTCCCACCCCTCAAAACGCCATATAAGGCTACGTTTCCTGCCTCAGAGGCAGAACGTGTACGTTCATAAAATGACAGCGAAAAGTAAAAAAGAAGAACTCTACCGGTGCGGAGGATGAAGTTCTGTGGTCTCTGAGGACAAGAAAAGAAAATCTGTCCTTATTAGCAGCGTCACTCATGGAAGTAAATGACCAGCTAAAACCAAAGAAAGTTTGTTTATAATAAATGTGGACCTCGAAACATGCATGCGTACTGGTGGCTTACTGGTTAAAGCATTGCACTGTTAGCTGTTCCTAACCTTTTTTCTACACCTCGTGGGATCGAGTCCCACAAGGTATGATTCTTTTTTTTTCCTTCTTACTTTAGATTATTTATTCATTCCAAATTAAAAAGGCTTTATGCTTTATTTCTTGTTGTATTGTAAATAGTTTTCTTGTGTTTTTTAAATCTGGAATGAATTAAAAAAAAAAAAAAAACGTTGTCCTCCCACGGGAGGCGATCCCATGACCTTCGGAACTGCGACGCAGTGCTCTACTGACTGAGCCACATCAGAGCTATGACAGCAGCTGGAGGAAGTCTGTGTAAAGTCTGGCTTACCGAAGTCTGCGATACCGCGGCAAATTAAACTTAAATTAATTCATGGTTTAAGTTGATTTCAGTTTGAGATCTTCATATTAATATTGTAGTGTTAGAAAACGGCATTGATAACAAATTGATTTTCATTTAAATACTTTAATCCGTTAGTCATTATTACATTTAAAATTATAATTCGACTTCAAACAGAACCTATTGTCAAAAACAATTGTGGTGCGTGACTTTTTTAAACTCTAAACATTTCCTAAATAACGAAATATGAAGTTATTTGTGGAGTAATGCTGTCTGGATGACAGCAGACGGACCGCTCGTAAAATATACGACAGGTCCGGACCACACGTAGATTTTGTTCGTATCTGAAAAAAATCGTAGGATACGTGAACATTGTTGAATGCCACATATGCTCCTAAATCACTCGTAAGCACAGTTTAAGCACAAATCTGTGCGTACGAACGGTTCATGAATGAGGGCCAATGTCTTTAAACTTACAGAAAGTAATTACTTGGTGGTCATTTACAAACTGTTAGCTGTATGAGATTTTTGAGCTAAAATTCTATTTATTAATCAATTTATTTTCGCAGCGTACGCGACGGTTTGGAAGAAGTCAAAGCGAAACAATTTAAATCCAGCAGATTTGACCATTTCGTGAATTTATTAAGGAACGGTTAAGCTCAGGAACACTTGTGCTAGAATGTCAGCTAAGAAATGTTTTTTTAAGCGTTTATTTAGCTAAATTTTAAAGAAATAAAGCCGTCCACCCGCGCGCGTGCACATGGCAAAATACTTTTTTAATCCAGCTAATTTGACCATTTCATGAATTTATTAAGGAACGGTTAAGCTCAGGAAACTTTGTACTATAATGTCAGCTAAGAAATATATTTTTTAAGCGTTTATTTAGCTAAATTTTAAAGAAATAATGCCGTCCCACCGTGCGCGTGCACGTAGCAAAACTATTTTAAAATCCAGCTGATTTGACAATTGCGTTCATTTATTAAGGAAAAGTTCAGCTAAGACACATCTTTGCTATAATTTTCAGCAAACAAATAATTGTTTTTACCGTGTTAATCTTGTAAAGTCCTTCCGTGCTCGCTCGCTCTGTGGCCGCCATTTTCAGCAGGGCAAATGACGCGCTGACGCGTCGCGTAGCGGTGACGCATAATAGATCCGACTTAAATAAAGGTGCAACACGTTTATGGATTTTTCCAATTTATTGCCAATAATTGGACAAAGCGACTTATAGAAAGGTGCAAGTTATCAGGCGAAAAATACGGTACTTTTAAGCAATATAAAAACTAGAAACATGGTTTTCTCAAATGATGGGGTTGTCAGTTTACATACTGTATGTATGTATATACTGCATAGCAGTACCTCGCTAATTTGCGGTTTGTTTTTCGAGGATTCACAGTTTTTCAAAATAAGATTGGACATGACACACAATTGGCTGACTGATGGATGAGCCGCACGATCGGCATGACATTTTTATTTTAAATAAATTATTTTAAATTATTTAGCACCTGCTGCACCTGTGTGCAACCCAGAGCTGCAGAAGCTTCCTCCTGCAACGTGCCAGATCTCCATTGTCACTTTTTTTAAAGGGCAATATTGTCTAGTGGTTCATGCTGCTTTCAGGCTGAATCACTGTCAGAACAAGATACAGTAGATGGGTGCATTAGAAAACATATTTAAAGTGAGACTAAACCCAGGTTGAGACGGTAACTCCTCCTTCCAAAATCTCCCTGAAAATGGGCGTGTCGAGAGACAAGGAGGGGTGGAGGTAGAGTTGTGCTTTTGTTCACGCCTCCACCTGCAACAACCTAAAACAAATTAAACCTCTAGCCAACAACATACACCAAGCAACAACAAAGAATAAACATGTAGATGTATTTATCTATTCCACCCATTCCATCCAAAACCAAAGGCCTAAAAAAATGAAAATGAAAAGAAAAATAAAACCGCTTGTCAGGAGTGAAATGCAGCACTTCCATATAAGGTATGCACTTCTCATCTCTGCAGGGGATTGGCTCTGCTTGAACCACCTGTGTGACATCACACATGAGCAGACATGTCACACATGAGCGTTTGCACAAATAAGAAAATTAAGGTGTAATCCACCAGTTCAACCCATAGAACTACCGTAAACACATTTTTAGACCAAATATTGCCAAATATTGCCAATTTACACAGATATGCACAATTATGTGAGAATAAACACAGCCATAGTGCTAGATAACATTTTAAACACATTCTAGGGAGTTTATCAGCTAAAAAAAGTAAATTTTGGGTTTAGTCGCACTTTCAAAGAAATGACTAATTTCTTTTTTTAATACCATACCATTCCATTTTATTTATACAGCACTTAAAACAGCGACAAGGCCAACCAAAGTGCTGTACAAACAAACAAACAACAGGCAACACATAGGCAACATCAAAAATGAAGTTAAAAAAAAAAACAGAATAGTGTATACATAAAATTGTCGCAGATAATAAATATAATGACCAAACACAGATCAACTGGTGTTGAAAGCAACAGAATAGTAATGGGTCTTTAAATGGGATTTGAAAACCGAGAGGGAGGAGGCCTGTCTGATGAGCAGAAGTAACTCGTTCCAGAGTCTTGGGCCTGCTACAGAGAAGGCCCTGTCACCTCTGCACTTAAGACGAGTTCCTGGAACTGTGAGAAGTAACTGGTCCGCTGACTTCAGAGAACGTGGTGGGACATACGGGTGTAGCAGATCAGAGAGATAGGCGGGGGCGAGACTGTTCAGCGATTTGTAGACATACAGGAGAATTTTGAACAGGATTCGAAGATGAACCGGTAGCCAGTGCAGGGAGGCCAAGACTGGTGTAATGTGCTCTCTTTTGCCTGTACTGGTTAAAAATCGGGCTGCTGCATTCTGGACCATTTGTAATCGTGCATGGTGGTCTGAATGACACCAAACAGGAGTGAATTGCAGTAATCCAGCCTAGATGTAATAATAATAATAATATAATAATAATGTCTTTTCCTGTCATCTGCGTATGTTTCCCATACACAGACGAAATTCGTCTCTGCATTTAACCCAACCACCTACCAGGTGGTGCAGTGAGCAGCCAGAAAGCGCCCGGGGAGCTGGAGAAATAGGTGTGCACTCATAGACACCCCAAGGTGGGTAGTGGCCGGGGCGCGAACCCGCGTCCTTCGGGTCCCAAGTCAAAAGCCCTGCCACAAATGCGTGAATTACTGTCTCCAGGTTGTTTTTGGATAATATGGGCTTCAGCTTAGACAGTCGCCTCAGCTGGAGAAAACAGGATTTAACGATCATGTTTATATGACTTGAGTTTCATGGAAGGATCCATTATCACTCCCAGATTTGTGACTTTTTGTTTTTCAGACAGGGCTAGAGCAGAAAGGTAGATGCAGTGGTTCATGATCGTGTCGTTGGGAGGGAACAACATGGCTTCAGACTACTTTTCATTGAAACTTCAGAAATTTAAAGCCATCCAGTCCCTGATGTCAGCCTGGCAGTCGAGCAGAAGTTGAATAGAGCATGTACCATTGTGTCTTAGGGGGGAGTAAATTTGACAGTCATCGGCGTAGAAGTGAATAGGTATGTTGTGTTTCTGGAAAATAGCACCAAGTGGCAGCAGGTATAAAGAGAATAGGAGAGGACCCAGGATGGACCCTTGCGGAACCCCTCATTTAAGTGCTGTCGCTGCAGAACTAAAATCTTTGATGGAAACACAAAAGGATCTTGTCAGCGAGGTAGGATCTGAAGACCAATCTTTTTTTAATAAACCAGAAGCTAGAGCCATAGGTTGTACTCTTAAAAGTACTATACAGTAATCTGTATCTGAAGTCAAATAGTAAATTTTAGTAAAAGTGAGTTGTGATCTTAAAACCTGCTATAGCTGAACTGCTAGCACCCTTAAGGGATAATACCAGTACAGTATATAGAATTTCAGTTCTGTCTCGACTACTGTAAAGCTTTGTATGTAGAAATATCCCAATCCCAATCAAGTGCTTGGGGCCCTCACATCTGGGGTTGGGCGCTTGGGCGCTTGTCGGCTCGGCCTGGTGGCTGCCTGGTGGGGCTCGGGTCCTCTGGTCCTGTCGGGTCTGGGCCTGAGGGATGGGCGTCCCCGGTGCCCGAGCCTCGGTGACCGGCCCTGGGGCTACGTCGGTGCAGCGGGCTCCGGCGGGGGCCTGTGTATTTGTCGCGGTTGACCCCGGGGGGTCATGTGTGTGGTCGCTGGTGGGGTTCGTCCGGTTCTTCCCCTTGGTCGGATCTGGGGAGTGGACAAGTGGCTCGTCCTGTTCGGGTGGTCCTGGGGACTCTGGGCTCGGGGTCCTTCCTGGGGTCTTGGGCCTTGATCGCCCCTTCGTCTGTCTCGGGCTTTGGGGGGACGGATCTCTGATGCTTCACAGTTGCTGCTAAATGTTCTATTGGAGGAACCTTATTCACTTATGCATGCTCACAACCACACACAATTGGATGCAGGGATGTATATGTAGATATATGCAGATATGTAGATGGGTATATGAATGAATATAAATGTATATGTATGTATACTGTATATATATTTGTAGGTATGGGTATGTGTATTTATAGAATTCTACTGCAAAAGTTCAGAGGAAACGCGTGGTTTCAATGCAGGGTCTGACCAGTTCAAGTGTGGCGTTAATCTCTTTAGCCTGAGTCATGCACTGAGATGTACCACAGAGACTGTGGATCAGAGGCTCTCAAAGTAAAATGGCAGCCAGTAATCAGGTACAAAACGGAGGGAGGGGGCAGATGGACCTGGAGGACAGGAGGAACGAAGCTAAGGATAGAAAGATAAGCCTACTTAAGAACCTGTAGGAATGGGGGTGGGGAGGACTTGCTATTGCTGAGGCTGAGCTGGTCATAGGCCAGAAGAACATACTCATTTGAAATTATGATGGCAAGCTTTGTAACAACGTGGAGGAGAGAAATTATGAGCAAGTACCGTATTTTCTGCCTGATAAGTCTCACCTTTCTATAAGGTGCATTGTCCAATTATTGGCAATAAATTGGAAAAATCCATAAACATGTCGCACCTTTATTTAAGTCGCATCTATTATGCGTCACCGCTACGCAATGCATCAGCGCGTCATTTGCCCTGCTGAAAATGGCGGCCACAGAAGCATGCACGGAAGGACTTTTCACAAGATTAACACGGTAAAAACAATTGTCTGCTGAAAATTACAGCAAAGATGTGTCTTAGCTTAACCGTTCCTTAATAAATTCACGTAATGGTCAAATCTGCTGGATTTAAATTGTTTCGCTTTGATGTCTTCCAAACGGTCGCGCGTGCTGTGAAAATAAATTATAAATAAATCGAATTTTAGCTCAAATGTCTCGTACAGCTAACAGTTTGTAAATATACATCTAGTGATTACTTTATGTAAGTTTGATAAAAATCTGTCCTGTGGTTCATGAGCTATTTCGTAAAATAGTACCGGTATCAGGAAAAACTCGGAGCTAACGCTAACCCACTATGGATATAAAACATCAAATTTTATCTCAAACATCTCATAAAGCTAATCAGTTGTAAATATCCATCTAGTGATTGCTTTCTGTAAGTTTGAACAATATCTGTCCTGTGGTTCTTGACCTATTTTGCTAACAAACACTGAGCTAACAGTAGTTACCTCCAGAGCAGGAGGCCAGGCTGCGAGAGAGTCTCCGACCAGTGAGTTTGCCGTCAGGCACATGAGGTGGGAACGGTCGGTGTACCCTAGCGGACAAAAGTGGTACTGCACCATTTTTTGCCAAAATGAAAAACGGTCATATCTGAGCCAAAAATTGGTGTAAAAATATGGGAAAAAATCCATAAACAAGTCTCACCTCTCTATAAGTCGCAGGGCATGCAAATTAGGCAAAAAGGTGCGACTTATAGACCGGAAAATATGGTACATAAAAGATAAATGAATGAGATGTGTTTGGGATGCACAGAACAAAGAACAAAAAATGGGAAGGAAAAGAAAGCAAACAAGTCTCTCAATGGAGGGGTTTTGAGTGGGTTAGTCTACCCGGAGACGCTCTCTCTGCTAGAATGAGTTTGGTCTTAAGTGTTTCCCCTACTTGCCTTGGCAGGGCGCTCATACCTTCCATGATTTATGTTGACTGGGGGGTGGCAGAGACATGTCTGTGTTGCACTGTGTTTCTTTCGAGGGGGGGCGGAGGGTCTGTCGAAGCGCTACCTCCATAGTCATAGCTTTTTAGCTAGCGTGTCTGTATTGAACTCCGCTAGCTTAGCGTTATGTCAGTGTCTGCAGGTGTTGATGTGTGTGTGTGTGTGTGTGTGTG
>JBBPBX010088053.1:0-14575 GCA_038048925.1 Garcialebias charrua
TGATGGACTGGAGACCTGTCCAGGTATCCTTGTGATGGACTGGAGACTTGTCCACATGTCCCTGTGATGGACTGGAGACCTGTCCAGGATGTCCCTGTGATGGACTGGAGACTTGTCCACGTGTCCTTGTGATGGACTGGAGACTTGTCCCTGTATACCTGTGATGGACTGGAGACCTGTCCAGGTATCCCTGTGATGGACTGGAGACTTGTCCATGTGTCCTTGTGATGGACTGGAGACTTTTCCCTGTGTACCTGTGATGGACTTGAGACCTGTCCAGGTGTCCTTGTGATGGACTGGAGACTTGTCCACATGTCCCTGTGATGGACTAGAGACCTGTCCATGTGTCCCTGTGATGGACTGGAGACTTGTCCACGTGTCCCTGTGATGGACTGGAGACTTGTCCACGTGTCCCTGTGATGGACTGGAGACCTGTCCAGGATGTCCCTGTGATGGACTGGAGACTTGTAAATGTGTCCCTGTGATGGACTGGAGACTTGTAAATGTGTCCCTGTGATGGACTGGAGACCTGTCCAGGTGTCCCTGTGATGGACTGGAGACTTGTCCACGTGTCCCTGTGATGGACTGGTGACTTGTAAATGTGTCCCTGTGATGGACTGGAGACTTGTCCATGTGTCCCTGTGATGGACTGGAGACCTGTCCAGGATGTCCCTGTGATGGACTGGAGACTTGTAAATGTGTCCCTGTGATGGACTGGAGACTTGTAAATGTGTCCCTGTGATGGACTGGAGACTTGTAAATGTGTCCCTGTGATGGACTGGAGACTTGCAAGGGAACCGGACTTGTGATCTGAAGGACCCTGGTTCGAGTTCGAACCCCGGCCACTACACACCTTGGGGTGTCTATGAGTGCATACCTATTTCCCCAGCTCCCCGGGCGCTCACTACGGCTGCTCACTGCACCACTTGGTGGTGGTTGGGTTAAATGCAGAGAACAATTTTGTCTGTCAAGTATGGGAAACATACACAGATGACAAAAATGTGTAATTTATATATTTTAATTTATAAATGTGTCCCTGTGATGGACTGGAGACTTGTAAATGTGTCCCTGTGATGGACTGGAGACCTGTCCAGGTGTCCCTGTGATGGACTGGATACTTGTCCATGTGTCCCTGTGATGGACTGGAGACCTGTCCATGTGTCCCTGTGATGGACTGGAGACTTGTCCCTGTGTACCTGTGATGGACTTGAGACCTGTCCAGGTGTCCTTGTGATGGACTGGAGACTTGTCCACATGTCCCTGTGATGGACTGGAGACTTGTCCACGTGTCCTTGTGATGGACTGGAGACTTGTCCATGTGTCCTTGTGATGGACTGGAGACTTGTCCCTGTTTACCTGTGATGGACTTGAGACCTGTCCAGGTGTCCTTGTGATGGACTGGAGACTTGTCCACATGTCCCTGTGATGGACTGGAGACCTGTCCATGTGTCCCTGTGATGGACTGGAGACTTGTCCACGTGTCCCTGTGATGGACTGGTGACTTGTAAATGTGTCCCTGTGATGGACTGGAGACTTGTCCACGTGTCCCTGTGATGGACTGGAGACCTGTCCAGGATGTCCCTGTGATGGACTGGAGACTTGTAAATGTGTCCCTGTGATGGACTGGAGACTTGTAAATGTGTCCCTGTGATGGACTGAAGAGTTGTAAATGTGTCCCTGTGATGGACTGGAGACCTGTCCAGGTGTCCCTGTGATTGACTGGAGACTTGTCCACATGTCCCTGTGATGGACTGGAGACTTGTCCATGTGTCCTTGTGATGGACTGGAGACTTGTCCCTGTGTACCTGTGATGGACTGGAGACCTGTCCAGGTATCCCTGTGATGGACTGGAGACTTGTCCATCTGTCCTTGTGATGGACTGGAGACTTGTCCCTGTGTACCTGTGATGGACTGGAGACCTGTCCAGGTATCCCTTTGATGGACTGGAGACTTGTCCATGTGTCCTTGTGATGGACTGGAGACTTGTCCACATGTCCCTGTGATGGACTGGAGACTTGTCCATGTGTCCTTGTGATGGACTGGAGACTTGTCCCTGTGTACCTGTGATGGACTGGAGACCTGTCCAGGTATCCCTGTGATAGACTGGAGACTTGTCCACGTGTCCTTGTGATGGACTGGAGACTTGTCCCTGTGTACCTGTGATGGACTGGAGACTTGTCCAGATGTCCCTGTGTCCCCCTTCAGTGTAGCCAGTCCAAAGTTGGACAGATTCTGGAAAAAGGAGCAATACCTGATCCTAATATGTCAGACACAAGTTTCCCTGTTTTTCCCAGCACGTCAAAATGGTGCTTTCCTCCTGACACAAGTAATATTGGAGAAAGCGCATTTAAAACATCAGGCCAAGCCACTTCTACCACATACTCAAAGGATAAACCAGACAGAAAAGATGAGCTTCTCAAACAGGAATCCTCAAAGCAGATTACATGTCTACAAAACTTCTGTTATGTTTGTGGTAAGCCACAAACTAAAATTTCACGCCATTTGCAAACACACCAGACGCATCCTGAAATTATCCAACTGTTTTCCCTTCACAAGGATTCTAAAGAGCGCAAAGTTTTATTAGAAAAATTGAGGAACAGGGGAATTCACAAGCATAACAATGCAGTTTTACAAGGTGGACAAGGGCCCTTGAAAGTGAAGAGAAAGACAAAAGCTAAGGCCGTAGATGGAACATTTATTCACTGTATCTACTGTGAAGGAATGTACGTTCAAAAGCAACTATGGAGACATGTCCGTAGATGCCCTTGTAAGCCAGAAAATATGGATATGGATAATCCACCTGGAAGAGCCAAAGTGCTGAGTTTGGCTTTGGCTAAAGAGTCTGCATTCTATCATGAAATCTGAAGTGGTGTTTGTAAGATCATTAAAAGTATGAAACCCGACGATGTTACCTCAGCTGTGAGAAATGACCTGTGTATTATTCAGTTTGCTCAGTCACTCCACAACAGACATGGACAAGACCCCTCAAAATACGACTACATGCGACAAAAGCTTCATGAAGTTGGCCGTTTGTTGATATGTCTGCGCACAAAATATGCAATACATAACCTAGAGGATGCTGTGAAACCTGCTAACTTCCAGAGAGTTGTGCAAGCAGTAAAGACTGTGTCAGGCTTTGATGAAGAAACACGTTCATACAAAAAAACAAGCCTTGCCATAAAACTGGGACATACACTGAACAAAATCTGTAACCTTGTTCATTGCCGAGCACTCATGGCAGAAGATGAACAACTGATGAAGTCGTCAGACGCATTCAAAAAACTGTGCTCATTAAAATGGTCAGAGATGGTGTCTCATAGTGCCCTTAGCACTTAAAATCATGCCAAATACAATAGGCCATTAACATTACCATTCACTGAAGATGTTAAGCTTCTGCATCAGCATCTGAATAAATCAGGAGAAAATGCCTTTAACACCTTGAAAGATGAAGCCAGCCCCCAGACTTATGCAGAACTTGCAAAAGTTACACTTGCATAGGTCATTGTGTTCAATCGTAGACGAGCAGGAGAGGTTTCAAAGATGCACCTACGAAGTTTTATGGAGCGTGACACCACCAAGCTCCATGATGATGTTGCCATGGGTTTGTCAACGGTTGAACAGAAGCTCTGCAGCCATTTCACTCGGGTTGAAATCATTGTGAAAAGAGGCCGAAAGGTTGCAGTTTTACTCGCACCAAATGTGGTGGATGCACTGACTTTATTGGCAAGTAAGAGAGAGACATGTGTTGTTTTACAAACAAACTTATTTCTATTTGCAAGACCTAAATCAATGAGTCACTACAGAGGACAGGACAGTCTGCGTGTTCATGCAAGCCAGTGTGGAGCATAGCACCCAGAGTTCCTCAGGTCAACACAACTACGGAAACATGTAGCCACGCTCTCACAAGTCTTGAACTTAAAAAACAATGAACTTGACCAGGTTGCAGACTTCTTGGGCCATGACATCCGTGTTCACAGGGAATTTTACAGATTACCAGCTCCCCCAACACAACTGGCAAAGATATCCAAGCTACAGGTTGAAAAAAATATGGAGGAACTTTTTTTTTAAATAAAGTATTTAAAAGTGTAACACAGATTTATACAATATTAATACATAATACAGAAAGGTACATACCCCAGATACTGGTAGCATACTGGTTATTTAACCAGTATGTATATTTTGTACCAGACTATTCTATAAAATGACATGTTATCTTGTACTCAATTGGTATGTACCTGGTACCTATGCAACCTGGCTTTATAATGAAATGACTAATAACCTAGTTGCCTGGTATGTACCGAGGTCTTTGTTACAATCAAAAAAATGTGTTCAATAAAAAAACAACTGGACTTTTATTTGTAGCAGAAGACGTTTCGCCCTTCATCCAAAAGGCTTTCTCAATTCTAAGAGAAGAGACCTGTCCAGGTGTCCCTGTGATGGACTGGAGACTTGTTATTATTATAACTTGTCAGTTATTATTATTATTATTATTATTATTATTATTATTATTATTATTATTATTATTATTATTATTATTATTATATTACTTAAAAATGTGTTCCTGTGATGGACTGGAGACCTGTCCAGGTGTCCCTATGATGGACTGGAGACTTGTCCACGTGTCCCTGTGATGGACTGGTGACTTGTAAATGTGTCCCTGTGATGGACTGGAGACTTGTAAATGTGTCCCTGTGATAGACTGAGACTTGTCCAGATGTCTCTGTGTCCCCCTTCAATGTAGCCAGTCCAAAGTTGGACAGATTCTGGAAAAAGCAGCAATATCTGATCCTAATATGTCAGACACAAGTTTCCCTGTTTTTCCCAGCACTTCAAAATGTTGCTTTTCTCCTGACACAAGGAATATTGGAGAAAACACATTTAAAACATAAGGCAAAGCAGTCTGCATTCTATCATGAAATCTCAAGTGGAGTTTGCTATTTATGAGACTGAGCTGAATGCAGCACCTCAGACTGAGGAAGTCTTTATTTAGGGCCTTGTCATCAAATTTATCAGTGAACTTAAAAGGTATGTGGAGCTTTATTAGTGTTAACAAAAAATACAATTTTTCCTATTTATATAACTAGGTTGAGGAATCTTAGCAAATAAATCCTTTGCAAAATATGACTTTCTTTTGGAATATCGAGGTGAACTGATCACCAAGGAGGAATGTGAGAGGAAGCAACAGGTTTGCAATGAATCGATGAAAGTGTTTTTGTTTGAATTGTACTTTGATGTAAAAACTGTAAAAAAAACTTTGTCGAGGAAGTCTTCTTTTATAAGACTGAGCTGAACATAGCATGTAAGACTGAGGAAGTCATTCGTCCGAAACACGTCTTCAGTCTGAGGTGCTGCATTCAGCTCAGTCTTATAAATAACACCCTCTCACAGTGGATCAACCAGTTTGCAGGTCCTCCTTGATCATGAGAGCAGCTGGTTTTGGCTGTTCAGCAAACTCGTTGATCCACTGTGAGAGGGTGCTATTTATAAGACTGAGCTGAATGCAGTACCTCAGACTGAGGAAGTATTTATTTATAAGACTGAGCTGAGTACAGCATCCAAGACTGTGGAAGTCATTTGTCCGAAAGGTTTCCTCAATCTGAGATGTTGCATTCAGCTCAGTCTTATAAATAGCACCCTCTCACAGTGGATCAACCAATTTGCTGATGACAGCCAAAACCAGCTGCTCTCATGATCAAGGAGGACCTGCAAACTGGTTGATCCACTGTGAGAGGGTGCTATTTATGAGACTAAGCTGAATGCAGCACCTCACACTGAGGAAATCTTTATTTATAATACTGAGTTGAATACATTATCTCCAGACTTGGACAAAAGACTAAACATTTCCAGTTTTTTTTTTTTGCTTTTCTTTGTGTTGTTTTTTTGAATGTCCTGAGGACCAGACTTAGCTTTTTTGATTATTCTACTAGAATTATTGAGCATTCATCAGGGTATTTTAATTTTAGTATGTGTCTTGTTCAACAAGCTTTCTAGTGTTTTATGTTTTCATGTAACAAATGTGATGCCCTGTGATAAACTTGCGAACCGTGAAAGGTGCACCCCGCCCCTTGCCCTATGATTGCTGGATATGGGCACCGGCGACCCCCGTGACCCAAAATGGAAGAAACGGGTAAAGATAATGGATGGATGTAGAAAATGGGCAATGTTTAGGCTGATGGTCCTCCTTGATCATGTGAGCAGCTGGTTTTGGCTGTCATCAGGAAGTCTTTATTTATAAGACTCAGCTGAATACAACATCTCAGACTAAGGAAGTCTTTATAAGACTGAGCTGAATACAGCATCTCAGACTGAGGATGTCTTTCGTCACTCGTAAGTTAGGGATAACCTGTACTTTACAGTGGGTTGTGGTGAACCGTGTAAAAAAAGTACAATTTTGTTTTAGAAATATGTACAAGTTTATAATGTTAATGTTTTATAATATGTAAATATGTCATCTCAGACTGAGGAACTCTTTCATCGCTCGTAAGTCGGGGATCACCTGTACTTTACAGTGGGTTGTGGTGAACCGTGTAAAAAAAGTACAATTTTGTTTTAGAAATATGTACAAGTTTGTAATGTTAATGTTTTATAATATGTAAATATGTCATCTCAGACTGAGGAACTCTTTCGTCGCTCGTAAGTCGGGGATCACCTGTACTTTACAGTGGGTTGTGGTGAACCCTGTAAAAAAAGTACAATTTTGTTTTAGAAATATGTACAAGTTTGTAATGTTAATGTTTTATAATATGTAAATATGTCATCTCAGAAGTCTTTCATCGCTCATAAGTCAGGGATCACCTGTACTTTACATTGGGTTGTGATTAACCCTGCAGAAAAAGTAAAATTTTGTTTTAGAAATATGTACAAGTTTGTAATGTTAATGTTTTATAAAATGTAAATATGTCATCTCAGACTGAGGAACTCTTTCGTCGCTCGTAAGTCGGGGATCCCCTGTACTTTACATTAGGTTGTGATTAACCCTGCAGAAAAAGTAAAATTTTGTTTTAGAAATATGTATATAATGTTAATATGTTTTATAATAATGTAAATATGTCAACAGAATTTAAGTTTTTATTTTATTTTATTTGAAACATTTAAGTTTTATTTTATTTTAAACATTTGAAGATTTGTTAGTGAATATAAATAAAGTATGTGCCTAATTTGTTTAATAAAATCAGTTCAAAAAACTGTTCTCCTAATGCAGTGTCCTGTCACATTTGTGTGTTTTATGTTAATTTTATGTTAAGTAGGCGGAGTTTAAATGTCCCTTTAAAGACCCCATAATGCATGTTTGTCCTCCTGTCACATTTGTGTGTTTTATGTTAATTTTATGTTAAGTAGGCGGAGTTTAAATGTCCCTTTAAAGACCCCATAATGCATGTTTGTCCTCATAAACCACATTTTTTGACGTCCTTGTAAACCACACTGGAGTCTGGGTGGTAAAACGTGCTGTGAAGCTCCTATCGGAAAGCTAAAGTGACCCAAATTTTTTTCAAAATTTTTAGAGTGCTCTGAGCTTGGTCCCAGGTCGCTAGGACCTCGGGAAGGGGTAGACCCCGTATTACACCTTCGGGCGGGTTTGGCGAAAAAGTCCGGCTAAACCACATTGACAAACCTGTGTGTGTGTGTGTATGTGTGTGTGTGTGTGTGTGTGTGTGTGTGTGTGTGTGTGAAATCAATTTCTCATGCAAGTATTGGCCGATTTACAATTTCCCAAAATTAAGCAAATCGGGGCCGATATATTTATCTTTGCACCTCTACAACTCACCTCTGCATTGTCTACAACTCAAGAAAAATGAGACAGACAACTGTTCCCTCTCTCACTCCCACATAGGGACAGTTACCGATTAGACTAGCATGTCTGTTTTCTGTGGGAGGAAACAGGAGTGCTAGAAGAAAATCTACAAATGCATGGAGAAAACATGCAAACTCCACCCAGAAAGGTCCCCATCCAGAATTCGACCCAGCAATCTTCTCACTGGGGGGTGACAGCTCTACCAACTGAGCCACCATGCCACCTGAAGCAAGAAAACATGACCCCTATCTTGACTTCCTGTTTGCTTTTAACTGATCGTCTTAACTAATATACACCAGGAAGAACACTCAGGCCAACCTGGTTTCTTCTAGAGGTCCCAAGATCCTAATTAAAATCTAAAGGTGATGTAGCGTTTGCAACGTCTGTTAAACCTATGGAAAAATATCTGGATTGCCAAAGGATAACAAAGTGGAACTTCTACTTTCTGTCACATTATTAGTTCAGGTGCTAAAAGAGCTTTCATCTTGCTCAGCCAATCAATGTGCATTTATGCATGAACTAATCACTTCCCTTTACATCACTCAGCAGTCTATGTTGAATCAAGAAAGCACCTACTCTGAAAAAACAACAACACTAAAAAACATCCCAGTGAATGTACTACTACCTCAACTTATAATAAAGACTGAAGTGGTTCACTGTTGTACAAAAGAACACAAAGTAAGAAAGTTCATGCTCAATAATCCAGGTACCAAATCCAATAATTCTCAGTTGGGTCAACTGGACAGTTTCTTTTTTTTTATAGAAACGTTTCACCCTCCATCATCAGTCAGAGGAGTTCCAGCAAACTGTTTCCCCACCAAGCAGTAAACACCTTAAGTGGACCAACCAGTTTGCTGGAGCCAAGTTTCTGGGGGCCACCCTGTCCCTTGTCGTCTCCTCCCAGGCAGGCAGCCACAGCCAAACTTTCTTGGTTCAAGGCAAGAAAGTTTGCTGGAACTCCTCTGACTGATGATGTCCTCGGATGGAGGGTGAAACGTTCTATAAAAAAGAAACAGTCCAGATGACCCGACTGAGAATTATTGGATTTGGTACCTGGATGATTGAGCATGAACTTTTTTGCCTCCAGAGCAAGATCCCGCCATGGACACCGAGCTCCAAGTCCAGAGGTCATACCATCCCCCAACAGAGACCCGACAGAGCCAGGGCACCCAGGCCCCAGCAAGTAGTCACCAGGGCAGGCCGGCACACACCCAAGCACCCAGCCCCAGATGCCGAGAGCTGCCAATGCACCGGCAGCAGGGGGCCTGCCACCGGAGGGGAGTGCGACAGGGGGAAGTAGACCCCACATTAAATGGGGGGCCTTAATAGATCTAAGAGAGGGTACCACCCAAAACCCAACCAGACACACAAACAGACACATTACAGACAGCCCGACAGACCCTCTGTCGGGCCATCCACGCGCCCCACCCCCTGACAGTGACCTCAAGCCGCCCCCAGGCCAGGGGCCAGAGCAGATAGGGAGCAGCAGCTGAGGAAGGCCGGCCCAGCGCACCAAGAACCAGGCAACCCAACAACCACTGCACACCTGTAGAAGGAGGTGAGGACAGAACTTTGCAGACCAGCTCGTCTCAGCCGTCTGAGGAAGTAGAGTCTCTGCTGAGCTTTCTTGATCAGGCTGGTGGTGTTGTTGGTCCAGCTGAGGTTGTTGTTCAGGTGTACACCCAAGTACTTTTAGCTGGAGACCACTTCCACCGCAGATCCTCCTATGTTCAGGGGGGTGTAGGTGTGTTTGTTCCTTCTGAAATACACAATCATCTCCTTTGTCTTCTTCAAATTGATGTGAAGGTTATGCTCCTTGCATCAGCTCTCCAGGTGTTCCACCTCCTGCCTGTAGCTGGACTTGTTGTTTGTGATGCATCCAACTACCGCTGTATCGTCTGCAAATTTTACAATATGACAGCATGGATGGGTTGGTGCACAGTCATATGTGAGCAGAGTGAACAGGAGGGGGCTCAACACACCGCCCTGAGGGGAGCCAGTGCCGAGGGTTATGGTGGAGGAGGAGAAGTTTTGGATCTTCACTGACTGTGGTCTGTTTGTTAAGAAGTCTAGTACCCAGTTGCATATGAAGTAGTTTGTCCACCAGGGTCTGGGGGATCAGAGTGTAGAAGGCAGACGAAGTCCACAAAGAGCATACGGACACAGGAGACCTTCTGTTCCAGGTGGAGGAGAGCAGTGTGGACCACAGAGGAGATGGTGTCCTCTGTTGATAGATTCTTGCAGTATGCAAGAATCAAAAACCCTTCCAAGAAGGACATTTCTGTTTACATAAAACAAGAATGACTCACTGAGGTGACAATAACATTTGTCAGTATGTTTGGAGTTAAAGCGTTTAAATTCTTGGGATGGTGAGCAAAAAAATCCACAACAATTATTTGCTATTGCTGTTTTGAGAATCCGGTTTCGGGAAGATGTCGGATGTGCCTTTATTGCAAAGTGAAACATGTTGTCAATGTTTATTATTCACACAACATATTTTACTATTCAATGATGCTGGCTTGTTGTGTGAGCTCACATTCTTTTGGGATAGCAAGCTTGTGAATATCAGTCAGAGGTGTCTTTAAAAATGGCTGTCTTACACAGCCATATCACAAATCTGTTTAGGGGGAGAGACGGGTAAAACATTTTATAGGCCACTAAAGGGAAAGTTGGCTCATTTTTTAAATGATGTTCTGTCAAATAGTTTTCAGTAGATAGTATGATCAGGCATCAGTCATGGAGCATGGAAAATGGAAATAAAGGGGATAAATCTTCCTCCAGGATAAAATAATAGTTAACCCAACAAGGGCCCATTTTGTAGTGTTTTTCAGACTCATAACACAACTCGTTCTCAATAATGATCTATTGGCATGAAAGAATGCTACATTAGTTGATATTAAACCTCTACACTTTTGCATGATATCATATGTTTAGTTTGTCACTGTTTTCTTAATTAAAGTCCAGCTATGTACATGTAATTGAGTCAGTTATTCTGGATAGGTTCTTCTTTGTTGAAATGTTTCGTCTTTCCAAAAGACTTGACGATTGAAGGAATTTTATTCATAAGTTTCTCATCTGTCCTATAAGTTTAATTTTTTAGGTCTCACCTTTCATCTTCTCCATCAAGAAGAAGAACCTGTCCAGACGAACTGACGTTAGACTTATTACCTGGATTATTGAGCATGCATCAGGATATGCAACTTACATCAGGAGACTTGTAAGTCTCGTGAGGCTGTTGAATGTATCAGCCCACTAGAAGTTGAGTAAACCTTAGGACTGACCAGATACTGATTAGATCGATTGAAATAGCAAACAAGGACTTCTACTAAAACTTGACCTGCTAAATCTTCACCTAAGGTTTCTCATCCTATAGAAGTATTTCCCAACATTGTACAGTTAAACGAATAATAATAAAAGGCCTAACATTCTTTGAAGGAACGTAAATCATGCACTGCCTTTCATGCCAAAGTTTTAAATACTGTATGTTTCTTATCTATATTCTAATTAGATTGTCTGTGGTTGGAAACATGGCCTCTTCGCATGTAGAAGTGTTACTGGGGGAAACATAGAACCTTACGTATATGATAGTTTTGACCACTATAGATGTGAAAGCTGCAAATATTTACAATAAATGATGTGTGTTTGTGTAAATTAACGTGGGCAGCACGGTGGCACAACTGGTAGAGCTGCTGCCTCTCAGCGAGCAGGTCCCCGGTTCAAATCCCGGTCCGGGGGCCTTTCTGGGTGGAGTTTGCATGTTCTCTCCGTGCATGCGTGGGTTTTCTCCGGGTGCTCCGGTTTCCTCCCACAGTCCAAAAACATGCATGTTAGGCTGATTGGTAACTCTAAATTGACCCTGGTGTGAGTGAGACAGGTCCCTCTTGTAAATGAGTCCCTGTGGCTCAACGAGGCTAGCCTGTATAAATAAAGGTTGAATGAATGAATGAAAAATGTACATTGTTAACACACACACACACACACATGTTTGTTTTTCTATCTTTGTGGGGCCATTGCATTGACTTCCATTCATTTTTCATTCATTTCTATAGCCTAACCCTGACCTTTACCCTAAACCTAACCCCTAACCCACCAACGAGACTTCTTCTTATGGGGCCCGGGCTTTGGGCCCCATAAGAAGCAGTTGGTCCTCACAATTTGGTATAACTCAGAAAAATGGGCCTCACAAAGTAACATAAACAAGGACACACACACAAACACAAACACACACACACACAAATGTTAAAAATAGTATATTCATATGAAATATAATAATCCGGAGTTGAAAGGCAAAATACAAGATCTTGTTTAACACTAGAAGTCCCAGGATTTTCGACCTCCCCCCAGAAGTCCTGAAAGAGGGTCAAAAGACCCTTAGTCCAAACCAACCATTAGTGGGTCCACATTAGTGGGCCATTAACTGCCTTTTGTTATAAATATGCGTGCACACAACTCAGACACCCCCACCACACCAGACTGCACAAACTGCATTCCAATGTTTCCACCAGGTAAGTAAGACTCTGCTTGCACTTCCCCCCTTAGTCAGAAGAGAGGCCCTGACCTGAATTCACACATAACAGACCCTGAAGTTATCTCACAGTTGAACATTTTGGGATATCCACTGAACGGAAAGCTTTGTCTGCTCCAGAACAGTTTTATGCATAAAATTGTCTCATTCTGCTGTGCTGACTATCCTGTAACTTTGATGTTCTGTCAAATAAATTATTTTGCTTACAAGTACTGTCTCTCTCCTTGTCCTTGGCACTTGTATATACGGTGCGTGCCGGCACATGCAGGTGGCCCATTGCTGTGTTCTAAAACATGCTTGACCTATTGTTGTCTGTCACCTGACGGACAGACACAGGTCACATGACATGAAGTCAACTGACGGACCGACATAGGTCACACGACATGAGGTCAACTGACGGACCGACACAGGTCACATGACATGAGGTCAACTGACGGACCGACAAAGGTCACATGACCTGAGGTCAAGTGACGGACCAACACAGGTCACATGACCTGAGGTCAAGTGACAGACCAACACAGGTCACACGACATGAAGTCAACTGACAGACCGACACAGGTCACATGACATGAGATCAAGTGACGGACCGACACAGGTCACATGACCTGAGGTCAAGTGACGGACCAACACAGGTCACATGACCTGAGGTCAACTGACAAAACGACACAAGTCACATGACATGAAGTCAACTGACGGACCGACACTGGTCACACGACATGAGGTCAACTGACGGACCAACACGGGTCACTTGACCTGAGGTCAACTGACGGACCGACATAGGTCACACAACATGAAGTCAACTGATGGAATGACACTGGTCACTCGACATGAGTTCAACTGACGGACCGACACAGGTCACACGGCATGAGGTCAACTGACGTACCGACACAGGTCACACGGCATGAGGTCAACTGACATACCGACACAGGTCACATGACCTGAGGTCAACTGACGGACCGACACAGGTCACATGACCTGAGGTCAACTGACGGACCGACACTGGTCACTCGACATGAGGTCAACTGACGGACCGACACAGGTCACACGGCATGAGGTCAACTGACGTACCGACATAGGTCACATGACCTGAGGTCAACTGACGGACCGACACAGGTCACATGACCTGAGGTCAACTGACTGACCGACACAGGTCACATGACCTGAGGTCAAGTGACGGACTGACACAGGTCACATGACCTGAGGTGAACTGACGGACCAACACAGGTCACATGACCTGAGGTCAAGTGACGGACCAACACAGGTCACATGACCTGAGGTCAAGTGACGGACCAGCACAGGTCACACAACATGAAGTCAAGTGACGGACCAACACAGGTCACATGACCTGAGGTCAACTGACAAAATGACACAGGTCACACGACATGAAGTCAACTGACGGACCGACACAGGTCACACGGCATGAGGTCAACTGACGTACCAACACAGGTCACATGACCTGAGGTCAACTGACACAACGACACAGGTCACATGACATGAAGTCAACTGACGGACCGACACAGGTCACATGACCTGAGGTCAAC
This sequence comes from Garcialebias charrua, assembly GCA_038048925.1. Classification (NCBI taxonomy): domain Eukaryota; kingdom Metazoa; phylum Chordata; class Actinopteri; order Cyprinodontiformes; family Rivulidae; genus Garcialebias; species Garcialebias charrua. Next base: position 13,859 of record JBBPBX010088053.1, read on the forward strand.
TGACGGACCGACACAGGTCACATGACCTGAGGTCAAGTGACGGACCAACACAGGTCACATGACCTGAGGTCAAGTGACAGACCAACACAGGTCACACGACATGAAGTCAACTGACAGACCGACACAGGTCACATGACATGAGATCAAGTGACGGACCGACACAGGTCACATGACCTGAGGTCAAGTGACGGACCAACACAGGTCACATGACCTGAGGTCAACTGACAAAACGACACAAGTCACATGACATGAAGTCAACTGACGGACCGACACTGGTCACACGACATGAGGTCAACTGACGGACCAACACGGGTCACTTGACCTGAGGTCAACTGACGGACCGACATAGGTCACACAACATGAAGTCAACTGATGGAATGACACTGGTCACTCGACATGAGTTCAACTGACGGACCGACACAGGTCACACGGCATGAGGTCAACTGACGTACCGACACAGGTCACACGGCATGAGGTCAACTGACGTACCGACACAGGTCACATGACCTGAGGTCAACTGACGGACCGACACAGGTCACATGACCTGAGGTCAACTGACGGACCGACATAGGTCACACGACATGAAGTCAACTGATGGACCGACACTGGTCACTCGACATGAGGTCAACTGACGGACCGACACAGGTCACACGGCATGAGGTCAACTGACGTACCGACACTAGGTCACATGACCTGAGGTCAACTGACGGACCGACA
>JBBPBX010088054.1:0-14575 GCA_038048925.1 Garcialebias charrua
CACAGCTCCACCTTTGATGGACATCTTGGACACACTACAAGGGCGGAACATGTAATCGATACCGGAACCGCCAAGCCCATAAATCTTCCCCCTTATCGCTCATCGCCAACAAAAAAACGTTTAATTGAGGATCAAGTGCAACAAATGCTGGAGGACAACATAATTGAACCCTCTACCAGTCCATGGGCGGCTCCAGTGGTGATTGTGAATAGACCTGGTTCTGATCCAAGATTCTGCGTGGATTATAGAGGTTTAAACCAAGTCACACAAAAGGACTCCTATCCATTACCACGAATTGATGAATCCCTCGACTTTCTGGCAAGAGGAAAGTACATCTCAACCCTGGATTTGGCTCGAGGATATTGGCAAGTTGCTGTTGCAGAGGAATCCCGACCAAAAACAGCTTTTGTGTCTCACTGTGGCCTCTACCAGTTCCGTGTGCTGCCGTTTGGGTTATGCAATGCGCCAGCAACATTTCAAAGGCTCATGAACTCTGTGTTGGCGGGCCTGATCTACAAAACATGCGCTGTGTACCTAGATGACATTGTGGTGACATCTCCCACATTCGAGCAGCACTTAAAAGATTTGGAGGAGGTCCTGAACAGACTTGAGGCAGCTGGCCTCACGCTAAAACTGAAAAAATGTCAGTTCTGTCTGAGTGAGTTCATATTTTTGGGTTATCGCATCACACCTGCAGGCATAAAACCTGACCATGATAAAATCAAAGCTGTCATTGATTTTCAGTCACCATCTACAGTAAAACAGGTCAGACAGTTCCTTGGACTCACTGGCTATTATCGGCGCTTTGTCAAAGATTATGCACGGCATGCTGACCCACTCCATAAACTCACACAGAAGGACACTATTTTTCACTGGGATGGCAACTGTCAGCAAGCCATGAATGTTTTAAAAGACCGAATCACGTCAGCCCCCGTGTTAAGATTTCCAGACTTTGCTAGACCCTTCTATGTTCATGTTGATGCCTGTGACCTAGGATTGGGCGCTGCTTTGATGCAAAAAGATGAAGAGGGCCGAGACATTGTAGTGTCGTATGCAAGTCGTTCTCTACACAAGGCTGAGAAACCATACTCAACCCCTGAAAAAGAATGTTTGGCCATCATTTGGGCTCTGGAACACTTCAGACCATATGTTGAGGGCCTTCACGTGACTGTTTTCACAGACCACAACAGCCTTAGGTGGCTCATGTCCCGTCCAAACCCTTCTGGCCGGCTGGCTAGATGGTCTTTGAGACTACAAGACTTTGACTTTTCAATTGTTCACAAGCCGGGACAACACAATGCAGTTCCTGATGCTCTTTCCAGGAATCCCCTGCCAAACCAAAGTGACACGCCCATTGATATCCTTCCAGAACACGCTGTTATAGGCAGTTTGGACCTCCGTTCACTGCCCCCAGTGTTATTATCGGATCGTTCGCACATGAGGCAGCTACAACTGGACGACCCTGTGACGGGTCAGCTCCTTAGAGACATCGAATCAGACTCATCAGTTCTGATGGACAATAAATCCCAAGAACAATACACTGTCTATGACAGTTTGCTGTATTACAGGGACCAAAAGACTATGTGCAGTTTGCACCCATTAAAGGAACTCAAACTTTTTGCCCCAGCATCTCTTCGTGGAACCCTGCTGAGCTATTACCATGACCACCCCACTGCTGGCCATCTTGGTGTTTCCAAAACCCGGATGAGACTACGACACAGGTTCTTTTGGCCTGGCATGGCAGGTGATGTCAAACGTTATGTCACCTCTTGCTCGGTCTGCCAACTCACAAAACCAAGTCAACAGAAACAAGCTGGTCTCATGGTCCCTATTGTGCCCAAAAAAACCTGGGAATACACAGGAGTGGACTTTGTGGGTCCCTTGCCCCGTACTCAATCAGGGAATGCTTATTTGCTGGTCTTTGTGGACTATTTCTCGAAGTGGATTGAGGTGTGTGCAGTTAGAGAGGCCACAGCCCAGGTTGCAGCTAGCAAGTTCTTAAGTGAAATATTTGCTAGACATGGTAGCCCCACCTATCTCATTTCAGACAGAGGTTCTCCCTTTGTTAGTGAGTTGTTTGAACACACTGTGTCAGCTCTAGGCTCAACACATAGGCTCACTACAGCTTATCACCCGCAAACAAATGCAACAGAGCGTGTAAACAAAACACTTAAAACAGCTATCCGCGCCTATGTGAGTGACAAACACACCGCATGGGACAAGTTTTTACCACAAATCTGTTTTGCACTTCGCACAGCTCCGCATGACAGCACAGGTCTTAGCCCATCCATGATGTTGTATGGTCGTGAGCTGGACACGCCTCTCGACCTAATCACTCAACCAAGCTGTGATGGACTGGATGACCCAGACGTGCAGTATCCAGAGACTCTTAGAGCCACCCTCAGGGATGCTCATCACCACGCCAGGGCTACGTTGGATCTCAGCCACAAAAGACAGAAACACTACTACGACTTGAGACGCCGCCATTCTGCCTTTGAGATTGGTGATCTGGTTCGAGTGAAGTCTCACCCAAGGTCAGATGCTTTGGCTAATTTTACAGCTAAACTGGCACCGCTGTTCAAAGGCCCCTTCTGTGTCAGTCAGAAACTTAGCGATGTGAACTACAGACTAAATGATGTTGAAACAGGAGCTGATGCTGGAGTTTTCCATGTTGTGAACATGCAGCCGTTCCACACTTGGGACTCTGCCGGCTCCAAAAAGACTGCCGGTGCGGCTGCACAGGCAGATCACACGTACGATGACTTTGAGGATGATTCCCCTCTAACTGAAGCCGTCCCTGACCTCCCTCCAAGTGATGTGCCGAATGACATTCACCACTCACAGACGCCTCATGGGGTCGATGACACCAATGTGGATGAGACTGAGTTTGACCAAGATTCAGATTGCGCTGGACGTTACAATCTGAGAGCCCGGCGCCATCCCAGGATAACGACTGGTTGGTCAGACCATAAATGGACAAATATCTACCATACTGACAGGCTTAACAAGGTGTAAGGTTATATTTATTCAGGTTAAGGGATGCATGTAAATTTCAGTTAAATGTGTTGTGTTGAAATTTCCTGTAGTTACCTAACAATCAAAAAAAAAAAAAAATTCTGATGATTCGGGATGACAGTAATTTGTCACCCATTGTTACATAGAAAAATTAGTTCCTTAACTGTTCTTTCAGGGGGATTGTGTTTATAAAACAAAGAAGAGTTCCACACAGATTTTATGTTGGTATTTTGGAACCTAAGCTGACTGTGTTACGGTTATCCACAGATATGTATACAGGTGTGATATGATCCTTGCCCCATGTGTAACTGCAGTTTTACGGCTATGTATTGCTTCGTTATATTTCTGTACTACTGTCTGTAGTCGTGTGCGGCTGAGGACAGCCTTTGTTTACCAGGGGGGCATATGTAACAGTCATTACTGTATATTGGTTGGGTCCCAGAGATGAGTAGGTATCACCACAAGGGGGCGCCTACTCCCTTTGTTTTCCGTTGTTGTACACTTGTACAAAAAGTAGAATTATTATTCCACGTAGTTAAGGATACAGTATACAAGTGACGATGAGGGGCAGAGCGGTAAACTAATATTATTTGCTCATGTATGACAATATAATGTTTAGTACTGTGGAGAACTGGCGTTACATGGACGAAGTTTAATAAATTGGAAGTGTGGAATAATTCAACGTGCGTCCTGCTGCTTTGAGAGTGACTAACGGTCGCTGCTAACTTCTCCAACCTCTCACCGAACCGTCACACCCGCTACCGGGGTAGGTTGTAACACCTGCTGGGGTAAGTTGTAACAATTAGACAAAAGAAGCAAAAACAGAGGCCACACCATGTGATATGCTTCAAAAAGAGGTTTACTGAATTAAAAGAACAATACAAGAACAATGTCTCTCTCTCTGTGACTGACCATGACTCAAATATACTGTTTGTCAGAGTCAGAGTCAGAGAGAATTTATTGTCATTTGCACCGCATGTAGTACATGTGTTGAAAACGAGATTATGTACACAGGGTCCCAGTTACATCCAACAACAAATGCAAGAGAAAAACAATAATAACATCTAGGATTAACTAAGAGAGACATCACATCAGCTAGTAATACACTAAGCCCTAATGTAGTAGAAAAACATCATTATAAACAGCAGCACGAACATGAGCAGATGGTCACAGATGAACGCAGCAACAAGAAACAGATCAGTATCAGTATGATGTGACATTTTGCAGTGTTTATTCTTATTATTTATTTATTCATGAGTCTGACAGCCTCAGGGTAGAAGCTGTTTCTCAGTCTAGTGGTTCTACATTTGATGCTCCTCAACCTCCGTCCCGAGGGGAGTGGTGCAAAGAGTGAGTGTGCTGGGTGAGTGAGGTCTTTCATGATGCAGGTGGCTCTTTTTCTGCATCTGGAGGTGTAAATGTCTGTGATGGTGGGGAGACTGACTCCCACAGACTTCTGTGCAGCCTTCACCACTCTCTGCAGAGCTTTTCTCTCTGCAACTGTGCAGCCTCCATGCCACACGTTGATGCTGGAGCACAGGACGCTCTCCACTGCACACCTGTAGAACGAGGTGAGGACTGGGCTTCTCAGACCGGCTCGTCTCAGCCGTCTGAGGAAGTAGAGTCTCTGATGACCTTTCTTGATCAGGCTGGTGGTGTTGTTGCTCCAGCTGAGGTTATCATTCATGTGTACACCCAGGTATTTGTAGCTGGAGACCACCTCCACCGCAGATCCACCTATATACAGTGGGGTGTGGGTGTGTTTGTTCCTTCTGAAGTCCACAATCATCTCCTTCGTCTTCTTCACATTCATGTGAAGGTTGTTCTCTTTGCACCAGCTCTCCAGATGTTCCACCTCCTGTCTGTAGCTGGATTCATCATTATCTGTGATGCATCCCACCACAGCTGTATCATCTGCAAACTTAACAATATGACAGCCTGGATGTGTGGCTGTACAATCATATGTGAGCAGAGTGAACAGAAGAGGGCTCAGCACACATCCCTGAGGAGAGCCAGTGCTGAGGGTGATGGTGGAGGAGGAGAAGTTGTGGATCTTCACGGACTGTGGTCTGTCTGTTAAGAAGTCTAAGACCCAGTTACAAATAGAGGGGCTTAGTCCAAGTGTGGATAGTTTGTCTATCAGAGTTTGGGGGATCATGGTGTTGAAGGCAGATGTGAAGTCCACAAAGAGCAGACGCACGTATGAGTCCTTCTGATCCAGGTGGGTGAGAGCAGTGTGGACCACGGAGGAGATGGCGTCCTCTGTTGATCGGTTCTCACGGTATGCATATTGATGAGGGTCCTCGTTGATGTTGACGGTTGTCTTGATGTGGGACATGACCAGTTTCTCAAAACATTTAGCGACTATCGGGGTGAGAGCCACCGGTCTGTAGTCATTCAGACCAGTCACTGTGGAGCTTTTTGGGACTGGGATGATGGTGGCGGTCTTCAGGCAGGTGGGAACTGACTCCAGTGCAAGTGAGGTGGTGAAGATGTCAGCCAGCACCTCACAGAGCTGGTCCGCACATTCCTTCAGAACTTTCCCTGGGATGTTGTCTGGACCCGTAGCTTTATGAGGGTTGATCCTTCTGAGACTGCCTCTCACTTCTGCTGCGGTCACTTTGAGGTGCTCCTCGTCTGGTGATGAGGTGAGTCTGGTGCTAGTTGGTCTGTTTGGATCATCAAAACGTGCATAAAACTTATTGAGGGCATCAGGCAGGGATGGGTCCCTGGGGCATTGTTTGCTTTTGCCCTTGTAGTCTGTTAAGCATTTGATGCCCTGCCACATGCTCCGTGGATCATGTGAGGTGAACTGTCCCTCGATCCTCTGTGCATACGCGGCTTTGGCCTTCTTTATGCCATCATCCAGTTCTCTCCTGCACTTTCTCAACTCCTCAGTATCTTTAGACTTGAATGCAGTGTCCCTGGCTGCCAGCAGGGTGCGGACATCCTTATTTAGCCAGGGTTTTTGATTGGGGTAAAATTTAACACACTTTCTTATGGATACATTTTCAGCACATGTACTGATGTAACCCAGGACAGAGGAAGCATAAAGCTCCAGGTCAATTGAATTTCCATTCGTAGCTGCCTCTTTGAAGACAGACCAGTTTGTGTTTTCAAAGCAGTCTCTTAGCATGGGGGAACTATCTTGGCGCCACGATGTTATCACTCTTTGTTCTGGCATCGAACGTCGGAGTGGGGGGAGCTGTCTAGGGACCAATAGCAGGGAGCGATGGTCGGAAGCCCCGATCGGTGGGCGTGGCTTCGCCGTGTACGCCCCCTTCACATTCGTGTAGACCTGGTCTAATGTCTTATTTCCTCGTGTTTCTGTGAAAACGTGCTGATTGAAGGTTGGAAGGATGACACGTAAATCCACGTGATTGAAGTCCCCGGAAACAATGAAAAACCCCTCAGGATATTTACACTGCAGCGAGGTGAGTAACTCATGAATTTCTTCCTGGGCGTCTTTAGCATTAGCATCGGGGGGTATGTAAACATTGCTTATTATTATCGCTGAATAGTCGCGGGGAAGATAATGTGGCCGACATCTTATTGTTAAAAGCTCCACAGCAGCTGAGCAGATCCTGCTGATAACGGCACAGTTCGTGCACCAGTCTTTGTTAACGTAAATGCAGACACCTCCACCTCGCGTTTTCCCCGTAGTCTCGATGCACCGGTCCGTTCTGAAAAATAGTTTATTATCCAACTCGTAAACAGAGTCAGGAGTGTCTTCATTGATCCATGTTTCCGTGAGACAAAGCACCGAACATCTCCTCATCTCCTCCGACGTTGTTACTCTCAGACGAAGCAGGTCCATCTTGTTGTCGAGCGAACGCACATTGGACAGAAATAAAGCCGGCATCGGGGGTTTACCGGTTTTAGCGTCTGCTCGTAGTCTCGTCATTATTCCTGCTCGACAGCCACGTTTTTTCCCTCGAGAGCACCGCTTTCTTTTCTTTCCTCCGCGCATCTGCTTCCAGAAAGATGATCTAAGCAGATCCAATCTTCCGAGCTCTGATTTGAGTTCGTTGCTGATTTCAGCTGTGCCTTGTGGTAAATCCGCTCCAATTCTCAACAGCTCAGTTCGGCTATAATTCACCCGCAAAAAACGCGCAGAGTCAGGTACAAAAACACTATTAAAACTACTAAAAACTGGGAATGTTCTGGGAGCCCATGAAGCTGCTACTGGTCTGAGCGCGGCCATCTTGGGATTTTGTGTGTATGCATGTCTGTAAATTATTCTACTAGAACTAGGGTTGGGCATCGAGGATCGAGAATCGTTCGGAACCAGGACTAACTGTCCGGTTTTCCCGGAATCGTTCAAAATATTAATTTGCGATTCCTATGTTCGATGCTAGTTAGCCGACCGGAAGTAGCCGCCAACACCGAAGAAGAATTTGCCGCCGAAAACCAACGAAGAAGAATCCACCGGAAGTGTGGATCCACGATTGAAAGCGTACTAATTAATAAAATGACCAGTCAGGTCAGTGCAGCACTTGCAATAATTTTCTATCATGCAAAGGAGAGAAGTAAAATAGTGTCCCGTTTGACGCGCTCCACAGGATTATTTTCGCTTCGTGTCCGACCGGAAGTGCGGAGTGGTCCGTCTGCAAAACGCTCCGCCGGACTTTTCGCTAATCGCTACCTCTTCGGCTCCATCAGGTAAATAAATAAACTATAAACTACGTCTCACACCAACATTAAGGCAGCAAACAAGTTATACTCTGCTTAAAGTGGTAAGTCAGCTCATATAATAACACGATGCTAACGTTAGCTCGTTTTTTTTTTCTTAGACAAACGACCTGAAATGGCTTCACAGTGTTCACCAGTGTCCAAGGTAAAAACGTCAGTTTAACTGAATGAAGAGTGCCACAGAACAGTTACAGCATATGTTGTGAAAAGATTGCATCCCTTTTCAGATGTGCATTCAACTCCTGCCATGGATTGCACTTACATTGCACTCAGACACATTACTACTATCCAAAAAAGCTAAGTCTGGTCCTCTAGACATTCAAAAAACAAAACAAAACAAAGCAAAATAAAACTGTAGAAACGTTTCTATAGTTAAGCAAATCCAACATTAACATTCTTAATCCATTTAAAGTTCTCTGTGAAATATATTTCTATCAGTATTACATTACACCCATTATGTTCCATTATTTGTATTCACTTACTTCTGCCTTATAATGTGAAATGTGACACTAGGCAGAACGTTTTTCTCTCGGGCTTTGTTTTCACTAGGGAACAGTTACACGCCTGCACATACACAGACATAACACTGGATGATTGACATATGAAGCTGATAGCTTGTTGGCTGAGAGGCGGATCACTCACAGAGTAGGGGAAGTTCTAGGGCGGTTCCAAGGCGGTTCGGTTCCAGGATTGGTCCCACGAGGCGATGACGTCATCTAGAGGTATAAAACCGTGGTCCGCCTTCGAAGAGTGTGTGTGTGGACTTGTGCTGGAGTCAGGTCTGTTGTCTGCTGTAAGGTTTATTCTTATATGTACAATAAACCTACATAAAATTTGCACATTCGTTTCAGAGCTTCCTTCAACCTTTTGAATTCGCAACAATTTGGTGACCACCGACGTTGAGGGGTTTGCAGTTTCGTCTGAAACGAGAGATGATTTGGAGGGTTCCCCCCCCCCACCGCCGACAGAGACGAGCACGCGCGCAGTCAACAGCCGGTGATTCACAGAGGTGAGCAGGACCCCTCTTACACAAAACGTCTGCGTTTGGACACACTAAATTATTTGTTGACTGAGGGCTGTTTGTCTCGAGGTGGGCCAGTGTTTTATAATGTTAGCAGCTAAGAGTAAAAAAAAAACGTGAACTACTGTTGGTATTTCATTTGAATGTGCATTTTTTTTGCGGTTCTTGTACATATGAGTAAGGTGAAGAGCACAGAAGTTCCACACACGCGTAGGGATAATTTACGAGTGCCTTGTTTGCCCTTCCCCCACATCCCACTTCTGCGCTCCGGCCTGTCGGCTGGGAGACACTTTTCCTTTGGACTCCGGGAAACTGTGCGGTCGAGGCCTCATCGTGAACTCCGGGCATCTGTCGCCGTCGAGTCACAGGGCTTTCATCCGACGCATGGTTTTGCCGTTCAGAGTGGATTGCCGCTCCGGGGTCACAGATTGCCGTGCGTGTGATTAGGTCACAGCCGGGGCTGTGATCGCTGTTAGAGTCACATTTTTCCTCCCCTTCCCCGTTAAAGTCGATTACCGTATTTTCCACTGTATAGGTCGCACCCATTTTTAAGATAACTTTCTTATCTTTTTATTATTATTTTTTGCTTTCTTTTCTCTTTTTATTCGAGGCTTGCGACCTGTACTCCGGAAGGTGCGGTATACACGCAAACAAGGCAACAGGGACAGATTTTTTCTTTTCATTTTTATTCTCATTTATTGCATTTGTGAGTGTTAAAGTCAGGGAGCCAGAAACCTTCTCTGAGGAGCATGCACAGGGCAGTTTCGCACATGCAGCTGTCACACGGCCGGTCTCCCCCACTGATTTGCTGCGGTTCCTGCAGATGGGGCTCCCCTCCTCCCTTTCCCCCCCTCCTCCCCCCTGCCGCAGATGGCCTCTGGAGGTTCTGGTCCAGGGACCGGCTTGGAGCTGCTGTTTGTTCTCTGAGCAGCCATGCACAGAGCAGTTTCGCAGATGCAAGCTGCTGGCTCCTCAGATTTATGGCTTCTAACAAGATAACACTCTCCTGTTGGTGCCTGACACGAAGGCAAGGAGACATCTCCTCCCCTCCTCCCTCACCCCCCCCCCTACGTGCCTGTGAACCTGCACGGCATAGAGGCCTCTTTCATCCATAAATCTGAGTGAGTTGTCACTTGGTTCTGGTTCTGCACCTACAGTTAGTGGGTCTGCCTCAAAGGTTTCCGGCTGATAACAGGGAGTTTTACAACTTAATCAGCTCAGGCTGGGACTGTAAAAGTTACTGTTTATTGGTGTGTACTTCAGTGCAGCTTTGGAAGAAAACTCCAGTGTAAAGTAGTTAGTTAATTGCCAGTTAAAAGTTGGGTTATTACACGGTTTGTTTTTTTTATTTTCTGTTGCTGTGACTTTTGTTTTAAACACGCTGACCTATGCAGTACTGTATTTTTTGCAGATATGTGCTTTTCACTCTCAGTGTTAAAGGCACGTTTCTGATTTTTATAGGGTTAATCTCATGCAATTAATTGTTATGTTTCCAGTTCTCATCACTTCAGCCTGGTGGGGTGCAGGTCATGTTTAATGACATATGAACAAGGCCTGTGTAATGGTGGTTTGGAGTACTTTGGTGTTTTGTTTTTATTTTTATTTGTTCTTTTTTATGTGTGTATTTTTTTTTTTCTTGGAGGACTGCCGCTTGTTTGTTCTGCAGGAGCGTTCTGCCTTGGCCTTCTGACTTGCTCGACAGAGTCTGGAAGGGAGTCTTCGCACAGCTGACATGCTGCAGGGGGTGACTTTATTTAGGTGTTTTCTGAGGATTTCAGCTTGACGTCTAATTAGTGAACGTTGCAGGTGTTCCATGAGGACGTTTGGTTAGCAGTTAATTATTTCTATTTGGTGGTGGATTTCACTTATACACAGATATGCAGTTCTCAATTTACAATTTTATTCCTCACCCCACAACATTACACTTGTTTGCATACATTTAGGTTCCCTCCATAGCATGGAGTGGTTGCATCATGACTCTCTAGTGTTGAACACCATTTTTGGACAGATCACATGTTATGCTGTCATTGAAGCTAGGTTTTGCTAACAACTCCTGTTGGCACCTGCACTGGACTGCACTGAACTGTCGAATTGCGTTGTGTTCAGCTGAGCTGCACGCTGACACCACCTGCACTGTACTGAAAATGCACTGGACTGCCGACATGCATCATGTTCAGCTAAAGCTGCAAGCTGTCATGACTCGTGCCTGAACTGTTACATGGAGTTTTGCTTTTGCACCAGTTTCACCTCAAGTCTATGAACTGTGGTCTGCACCCACTGCTGGACACTTGACATCTCCTATGGGGGCTGGAGAACTCATGACAAGTGAAAGTCAAGCTGCGAAACGTCACTACCAAACATAGCAGCCTGGCTGATGTGTCAGCTGACCATGTGATCTTCAGGTGGTGGTTCGATAACTACAGTTTTTCATGATCAGTATTCTTTGCTATGGTAGAACCTCACGCACACTCATTATTCATACATACATGTACAGATCTCACTGACACGTGACCTGCATGGCCACACACGTTTTTGTTTTATCCTTCACGTACTCTCAGTACAGTTGTTCGATATGGGCACCTGTTGCGTTCCTTTTTGGATGTGTGTTTGTCTTTTTCTTTTCTTTTTCCTCACCTTTTGACAGGCATAGGTAGAGAGTTTGCTGGCATGATGCAGAGAAGGAAGGTAAATGTTTTCTTTGTCCTGGAGACCGAGTGGAAGGGCAGCAAGGCTCACGGTGTTGGAGCAGGATTCAAGCTCTCTTACTTTGGTGTGGATAGCGGAGGAGATGGAGTAGAGGTTGTGTTGAAGGAGGTGTTGACATAGGATGTCGTGGTGGTGTGACATGTGTCTAATGGGGGATGTGTCTTATGGTTGAAGTATTACGTCTGATGCTACTGGTTGGGTTCGGATGTTTTGAGTTTTTATTTTTTCTTTCTGGTAGTATTTCCACCTGCAGTACAGATGACGTTTGTGTTATGAGCTTCCATTATTTTATTTGTAACAGGATGTTTTTTGTTTACCTCCTGTTTCAAAAAGGGGATGCGAATAACAAACATACTGTATAGTTAAACACACCATTTCAAATAACTAATTAGATCAACGTTTTAACTCTTCATACAGTGATGAGAGCTGGAAACAGTTATACATTTGATAAAGTTATAAAACATCATTTTAATAAGTGCCTAAAAACAGGTTGGATCTGAATGTTTGGGGTAATTTATACAGATTTAGTGCTGACTTTTTCTTATTTTTCATTTACAGGTCAAATCTGGACTGCTGATGATCTGTCAGCCCTGTGACAGAACGTGTAAGATAAAATTGTGAATAATTTATATTTGAAAAGGGGAAATGCACTTTACAATCACATTTCCACAGCTGTGATGGACAAGCAGAGAAACCTTACCATAACTGGGTTTACATTCCTCCCCTTTTCAGCAGATTAATTAATGTTGAATGAATGCTTAATGTTGCAGTGTAACCAATGAAGGGAAAATCTATTTCCCTGCACCATTTTTTATTTATTTATCTTACAGGTTAACAGGTGGAACATGCAGCAGAGCAGAACTAATCACATTAACTAACAAACTAACCAACTAATCACTAATATATGCCAAGGTTTTCTCATTATTTGTTGAAACCTCTCAATTGTTGTTTACACCGTATGTTGAAAGGATACATATGGTTATTCTTACACCTGTGAAGAATGACTGTGAGTTTGATCCAGGAGGTCCAGAAAGGATTGAAGGTTGTTGAGATGAATGAGTCAGACAGAATGTGAATGTTACAGACAGATTAATGTGACTATATATATATGTTTGTGCTTGGTGAATGTGCAGTACAATAGTTGTGTGTTGATAGATTTTTGTGTGTTGATAGATTTTTGAGAAAGGTGTACAGGGTTCTCACTATTTTTCTATAGATATAATTTAGTTTTATCAATTTTGATTCTTAGATCTGAACGATAATTAGAAATGTTTTGGAGGATACATTTTAGCTGCACTTTGTTAAGAGTAGCCTAGCGGTGAATTTTACTGATAGGAAATGTTTGTGGTAGAACATTCTGGTACAGAGAATAATATATATATATATATAGGAAATGGATGTGAATAAGATAATTGAGTTTGACAGGTTATGGAAGGATTTTTGTGTTTTCTGTTCTGATTAGATTAATCATAGATTAAGTGTTTAATTTTCTGAATGTGGTCTTAGCCCTTATCACAGACATCTCTGAATAAGAGCAGTTGAGCTTTTCTCAGATATTGGATTAGTAACAGAGTAGTGTAGGGTTTTTCCCCTTACAGGTGTCTATGACGACGATGAAGATGAGATGGCCTGACTTGGCTAAAGCATAGTTCAGATTCTTTGCTAAGGTTAACACATACCAGAAATGGAGCAGAGTATATGCAATGTTTTGAAGTTTGTTAAGAGTTGATAAATCAATTTTGGGAAATTTAAGGGTTTTTGAGAAAGTATTGAATTTATAAGGTAAAATTAAAGTCCAGTTGTTTTTTATTGAACGCCTTTTTAAAGGTATTGAATTTAACTTCATTATTCCTGCATATACCCTGTTGAGGCGTGATATTTGATAGGAGGGACAGTCCGCTTCATTTTATTGTTTTGTTTTTATTTTTATTTGTTTTATGGTTTCATTTTTACATTTATTTTTGTTTATTTTTGTTTGTTTTTGTTTATTCTTTATTACTTTTTCCGTTTGTTTTGTTTATTTCTTATTACATTTATTTGTTGTTTTGTTTATTTTATTTTTATTCTTTGTTTTTGGTTGATTTCTTTGCTTTTTGTTACATTTATTTTTTAGATTGTTAGTTTTCTATTGCGTTTCCAGCATATAAGCTCTGACGGTTACCGTATATTTTCTACGTAGTTTTTATTACCAATTATATTAATGCTTATTTTATATAAGGGAATTATATTCTGGGTGGGTAACTTAGATGTAATATTGCTGTGGGAGGGAATGTTAGAGATTTCCAATGTGTATCAAGTTTTTAATTGCATTCTCACATAGAACATATAGGATTTTGTTGACATGATGTTTGTCATGTCAAAAGGGGAATTGAAATATATTTCTATCAGTATTACATTACACCCATTATGTTCCATTATTTGTATTCACTTAATTCTGCCTTATAATGTGAAATGTGACACTAGGCAGAACGTTTTTCTCTCGGGCTTTGTTTTCACTAGGGAACAGTTACACGCCTGCACATACACAGACATAACACTGGATGATTGACATATGAAGCTGATAGCTTGTTGGCTGAGAGGCGGATCACTCACAGAGTAGGGGAAGTTCTAGGGCGGTTCCAAGGCGGTTCGGTTCCAGGATTGGTCCCACGAGGCGATGACGTCATCTAGAGGTATAAAACCGTGGTCCGCCTTCGAAGAGTGTGTGTGTGGACTGTGTTGGAGTCAGGTCTGTTGTCTGCTGTAAGGTTTATTCTTATATGTACAATAAACCTGCATAAAATTTGCACATTCGTTTCAGAGCTTCCTTCAACCTTTTGAATTCGCAACAGTATGGATAGTAAGCAATGTGTGATAAAACAAGAAAAGAAAAAAAAGATATGGAAAACAGAAAAAGCAGTTACAACATTACAGGCTGATATTTTACTCAGATGCAGAAGAAAAATATTACAGCAGATTTCCAGCTTGTGCTATTATTATTATTATTATTATTATTTAGGTTTTTTCTTGTTACTTTTTGAGATTGTGATTTGTTGACTTATTGAGAAACAGTTTTACCATGCATCAAGGTGAAATTTCTTCCTTTTGCTACTAACAGCTGTGGACAATGACCATTAGTAAACAAGGAACTGCACATTTGAA
>JBBPBX010088056.1:0-14575 GCA_038048925.1 Garcialebias charrua
AGTCAAAATAACAAATGTTATCCCTCACCCGTGCCTTGCACCGACTCACACAAAAACATGTTTGTGTTAAGATGAGAGTGAAGTCATTATAGACACGCACGCACACGCACCACGCATACACATTCACACACCTCAAAGGTATAAAATAGGAGGCGCTCGGATGGATTTCTGAGGTCTGCCGTGGGTCTGATCAACGCCCGGTTTTGCATTGAAGAACATATCTCCCACTGAACGAAGAGGCCTCCTCGTTTGTATCAACGGTGAGAGATTCTGATCTTTTTATTTCAATGCCTTTTTCTGAGTGTGTGTGAAAGCTTGAAGGCTTTGCTGTTGTTCGTGGCGGGGTTTAAAATTGATGCTTAACCCTAGCAAATAACAGTATGTGTTGTTATTGAGCATGTTTATGCTTTGCAGAGTTTCATTGTATCTGTGGCAACTTTTTATTAAAGCATACTGAAGTACACAGTTCTGAGAGTGTGTTTTCATTGTACCGACCTTTTTCCCCGAGTCCTGCACAAAATAAAATAAAATATCTTAAGACACAGTGGTAGTGGCAGCCGACCCCCCGATCGGAAAGTTGGAAGTTCAAATCCTGAGTTCCCACACAATGTGTCGTTGTGTCCCTGGCCAAGACACTTAACCCCAAGTTGCTCCCGGTAGGACTGGCTGGCTCCTTGCATGGCAGGCTACCGCTACCGGTGTATGAATGGGTGTATGAATGGGTGGATGGCTGGTACTGTAAAGCGTTTTGGGGCCCCTCAATATGGGGCTGGAAAGCACTATAGAAGTAAGCTCCATTTACCATCATGTCCACAGTCTGTCAGTGGATCTGATCCAGAGTCAGCATCAAGACGTCTGCTTTAGAAAAACTCTTGGACTCATTTCTAGTTGTCACTTCAGCTCAGAACATTTGGACTGAGTGGAACTCAGTGAGCAGCTCCAGGTGGAAAGATGATCTGTTTGCTTCCTGTTCCTGTCAGCTCCAACTGTTCACGTCCACACGCAGGAAAATGCTGCTGATATCAAGCTTTCAATGTTCACAACATGTCAGCAGGTGCTGGTGGTGGGAGGTTCTTGTTCAGCTGAGGGGAGACATGGACCAATGCTTCAGAGTCATGGAGTCAACACATGAAGTTTAGAGGAAGATTCAAACTATTTCAAACTCACAGCTGCTCAAACTAAAGCTGCATTGTGGATTTTTACTCTGCTTCACTTTGAAATCAGACAAATATTTGACACTTTGACTCCATCTTCTCAACCATCTGAGGCCAAAGAGAACTGCTGGAAAAATCCACCATGCAACATTTGTTCAGGAGCTGTGAGATGTTGAAGCTAACAGAACTTTGTTGTGTCATGTTTTAGCAGCTGCTAGCTCAGTTAGCCTGTTAGCATAACTTCCTGTTGTTCTCCACTGAGTTGTGACTGCTGTCTGCTGCAGGTCAGACTCTGGATCCTCACAAGGACTTCATCCAACCTCACTGCACAGTCTGAACATGTTTGAAGAGAAGATGAAAACAGAAAACATCAAATAACTAGTGATGTGTCCTTCTGTGTCGAGGCTTCAAAGCGTGTGTCGAGTAATCCAGGAGGATGTATGTGGAGCGTGTATCGAGGCATGTATTGATGACGTATGTAGTGGCGTTCGAGGCCTTGCTAGCGAGCCGTACCAAGCGACCGATTCAGGAACGGGCTCGTTTGTATGCGTAAGGTTCGAAATATGATGGGCACTGGGCAGACAGAAAAATCCATCATCATCATCACAGAGACAGATTAAGATCATTTACAGATGAAATTTAGACTTTGAGGTACGCACAAACATGATTTATTTTTTTCTTTTACTCAACTTTATGCTACACAAACAAGTTACGTTATTATAATCCATCTACCAGCTTTACCTTTATAGTCCACTTGATGGCGCAGTAGAGCAAATGAAGCACCATGGCCCGTCGAATCATGAGTCAAGCTATTTAATGGAAAGACTCAGTGTTTCATGAAGCTTCATCTCTCCATCACTACAAATCAGTGGAACTAGTGTGTGAATAGTAGGGGTGTAACGGTAAACATGGGTGTACCGAACCGTTTCGGTACGGCACGTTCGGTCCACGTGCGTACCGTTTCGGTCATTTTATCACTCATTAAATTTTATTAACGCGAGAATATGTGCCGCAGAGCTAAAATTCCTAGGCGTGTTTCAGCACGGCGCTATTATCTTGCAGCACGTGTAGCATTTAGCAGCTGTGTGTCGACGTTGTTTCACGGAGATTGGATCTGCAGCAGGTCCAATTTCTTACACGTCCAAATTGTTAATGCGCTTGAAACTACATAATCCGAACGTGAACAACTCTTCTACAAGCAAGAAAAGCAGCTTGTTGTAAAGACCAAAAAGCAGCAGCATTTAAACAACCTTTATCAGGTCATTCAGATAGGTCCAGAGCAATAACACAAGCTGTAGGAGTTTTTAAAGCTCTGGATCTACGTCTGAATGTTGTTGATGTGTCGGCTTTAAAGTTGAGCTACGACATCCATCATGTCAACACTTCCATCAAAAAGTTCAGAACTTTATGAAAAAGCTAAAAACTGATATTGTCAACAAGCACTGGAGTTGATTAAAGCCCTGATGATAATGATTAGGGCTGTAGTGATACAGTAATCTCACGATACGATACGACACACAATATTCTGCTCATGATATGATATGTATTGCGATATTCAGCAAACGATACAATTCAATACAATATTGCGATTTTCTGAAAGATTTTAAAGGGACAGAATGATTTTGGTGACATTTTGAGACTGTTATAGACTTGGATTTAATTAATTTAACTGAAAACTGATTAAAAGCACCAACTACACAATACTTGGCTCTGGTTGGACATAGACACAGACTTAAAGTCGACAGCTGGACAAAATGAATCAAAGAAGTCGTGAGAAAACATGTTTCTTTCAATTGAAACAGTAAAAACTGTAGCTTACATGCATTTGTAAAGTAAATAAAGTGCACCAAGTGCCCTGCTCTGAATAGTTTGAAACCTTTTTAACCTTGACACTTAACATCTGAAGGAATCACTCTTAGTGCTTGGTAAGTAAACAGTAATATGACTTCTCCAAAACAGTCTATAATTCAAGTAATGAAGAACATTTAACTTCAAATGCACCCATCTTAGCAGAGCAGCTTAAGGCCTGTAGATAGACCCTGACTAATAAGTGAACTCTAAACAGAAAGTCTACTCTGCAGACCAAGTGAGCTACATTCTCCTCAGATTTTTGTTTAGAAATAGAATCTGATCAACATGCTCTGGGAGAAGTGCACTTTTCTGCACAGTGATGATATCTCCAGGGGTGGAGAAGACTCTCTCTGAGGATACACTGGTGCCAGGGATGCAGAGGTATCTAAAAAAAGCTAAGTCTGGTCCTCTGGACATTCAAAAAATATATATATATATTTTAAAGGTACAATACTTGCAGATGAATATCGATTTTTTTCTGGGAAATAAAAATCGATATTTATCGAGATATCGATATTTTTACACAGCCCTAATAATGATGACCGAGAGATTCAACCACGTCAACCATTAAAGAAGAGTATTGTTCTTTTATTATTATTATCTACGGTAATTAACTTTTTTTTTTTTTTACTTTGTGTTTTATTTCCAGTCTGGGACAGAGACAGCAGCTGTCTTCTTCCTGTTCAGGGAAATCCACCAGATCACCTGCAGCTAAGAAGTGTGTGATGACTGAACTCTGAACTTTTCCAGGGACCTGTCCCACCTGGAGGAGCAGGTCCAAGAAGAGGTTGTGAGTAATGAGGACAAATACAGCCACACTGCTGCTACTGTTGTTATTGAGATGATTTTCTCCACCACTGGAGATATTCACTGCAACTAGATCTGTGCTTTTAGCAGAAAATGTGGACAAGTTGGTCTTTTTGGACAAAAACTTAAAACTTGATTAGTTAGATTGTAAACAGTCTGTTGCTGCTTATTGTTCTGGTTCTGACTGTTATTGTATTTATTAAGATTTTTATTATTGTTGTTAGTATAGTTTATTTATTGTAAAGAGTGCTTTTTAATTAAAATATCATCCAAATGGGTCACTTTTATTTATTTTTAAACAAATGTATTGTTTACTTGGCATATTTTCAAAATAAATGTTTTGTAAGTCTTTATTTTTTTTTGTACAGAAAATTAATCGAACTCTCCTTGAAATTGAACCGAACCAAAATGTGACTTTCGCGTACCGTTACACCCCTAGTGAATAGGTTCACATTGACCAGTAGGGGGCAGTAATGGTAAGAAATACACCAGGACTGGGATGAAGACAACACTTCTGTTCAGGACTGTAATATTTGCAGAGAGCTGAGACCCAGGAGGACTTCATGTGGTTCCTGTCAGACTCTGAGCTCTGTGTGGACACACTTCAGAGAGCAGGGATGGATTTATGTTGTGTTCTTCAAAAGGAACAAAACAAATCAAGTTCAAACTCAAGTAAACTTTGATCCACAAAGAGACAGCAGAGACTTTTTCACTCCAACTTTTACATCATCTCAACTTTTACTCTTTTTATCCACATTATTTAAAATTTTATGTTTATCATTAAACTGAGCAGATGTTTGTAGACCAAATCCACATCTGTCCACATGAACTAAATAAGTGGAATACAACATTTCTAAGTTGAACTTTGACCCTGTAAACTTGTTCAGTGATTTCCATGAAAATGTTTAATGTGATGAAAATTAAAAAGTGTCTCTGACTTGATCCAAACAGAATTCCTCCATGGCTCTAATAACTACTACTAATAATTAAAAGTGCTGATCTCCACTGACATGATGGTAATGAACACATCTGGACTCACCCAAACTTTCTGCAGTTCCTCACAGCTGGAATCAGTCTCAGTCGTCCCTCATCTGATGTGTTGTAGTTCTCCAGGTCCAACTCATCCAGAACCTCCTCTGACATCTGCAGCATGTAGGCCAGAGCTGAACACTGGATCAACGAGAGTTCCTCTGATCTGTTCTCCATCTCCATCAAACACTGGAAGATGTTGATGCTTCTGTCTGGAGACTCTTCATAACTGTTCGTCTTCTCCATGTTGTTGATGATCCTCTGAATGTTTTTTGGATTGGTCTCTATCTGAACCAGCAGGAAGTGCGAGTACATGTCAGTCATGGTCTTGGGCAGCTCTCCTCTCTGCTCTGTAGTCAACATGTGGTCCAGAACTGTAGCAGTGATCCAGCAGAAGACTGGGATTCCACACATGATGTGGAGGCTCCTGGAAGTCTTGATGTGGGAGATGATTCTGCTGGACAGCTCTTCATCACTGAACCTCCTCCTGAAGTACTCCTCCTTCTGGGCGTCCGTGAAGCCTCGTACTTCTGTTAGCCTGTCCACACATGAAGGAGGGATCTGATTGGCTGCTGCAGGTCTGGAAGTGATCCAGACCAGAGCCGAGGGCAGCAGGTTCCCCTTGATGAGGTTTGTCAGCAGCACGTTGAGCGAGGACTTCTGGGTGACGTCAGAAAGCAGCTGACTGTTGGTGAAATCCAGGTGGAGTCTGCTTTCATCCAGGCCGTCAAAGATGAAGAGAAGTTTCCAGACAGCCAGCTTCTCTGCTGGGACCTTCTGTAATGTTGGATGGAAAACATGGAGCAGCGTGAGAAGACTGTGCTGCTCATCTCTGATCAAGTTCAGCTCCCTGAACGAAAGCACAACCACCACGCTCACATCTTGGTTCTCCAAGCCCTCGGCCCAGTCCAGAGTGAACTTCAGCACCGAGAAGGTTTTTCCAACGCCAGCGACGCCGTTGGTCAGAACCACTCTGATGGATCCATGTTGCTCAGGTAAGGCTTTAAAGATGTCCTGGCACCTGATTGGAGTCTCCTGGAGGCTCTTGGTCCTGGAAGCTGTCTCCAGCTGCCTCACCTCATGTTGGGTATTAACCTCTTCACTCTGTCCCTCTGTGATGTAGAGCTCAGTGTAGATCCTGTTGAGGAGGCTTCTACTTCCTGTTTCATCACTTCCTTCAGTCACA
This sequence comes from Garcialebias charrua, assembly GCA_038048925.1. Lineage (NCBI taxonomy): Eukaryota > Metazoa > Chordata > Actinopteri > Cyprinodontiformes > Rivulidae > Garcialebias > Garcialebias charrua. The sequence goes on from JBBPBX010088056.1 coordinate 6,028, forward strand.
CGTTCACATCTCCTCCTCAGACTGATCTGATGTTCCTCTAAGACCTCCTGCAGACCAACATCTGATGAAAAATGTGACACAGAGCAGATGTGAATGCTGCAGCAGAAACTCCAACGTTCTGATTGGTGCTTCAATCTGAAGGATCTTTCTAATCATCTTAGATCTTCATTCTGTCCCACACAACAATGTGTCTGTATGAAGACAACAGGTGGACACAAATGTCTTACCTTGGACACAGCTGCTCTGACTGGCTGTCTGCAGTCCACTTCTGGGTCTTTGTCCACACTGGGGACAGGAGGAGGGTCCTGATGAAGCAGACTGGTCCCAGTATGAAGTGATGCAGCGTCTGCAGAACCAGTGTCCACAGCTGGTAGAGACTGGATCCTTCAGGACGTCCTGACACAAAGAACAGCAGGACAGCTGCTCCTCCTCACAAACACCACTCCTCTTCCTCCCTCTGTGAAGACATTTACTGATGAAGAAGTGGAACAACAGGAAGTGTTGATCAGATCAGTTCTAACATCTCTGGCTGCTGCTTCACTCTGACTCCAGGATGAGGAGAAAACTGTTGTTCAGATCCATCCACTAGAACCTCCTGAACCATCAGAGACAGGAACCAGAACCTCACTGACTTTCAGGCTGTGCTCTGAATTATTGCTGCAGGTTCTTGAACTAAACTATTGAAGACAAGAAGATTCAGTCTAAATCAGCAACAGCTGTCTTACTTTGTGTCTGATGGTCCAGCTTCTTCGCTGAGGTCTGGAGGAAGTTCTTTGGACATGTCACTCTTCATGGACAGACAGCTGGGTCCTGGAGGTTCTGCTCTCTGTCTGAGGTTCTGACCTCTGCAACACAAACATGTTCATTCAACCTTTATTTAGTCAGGTAAATCTCATTGAGCCTCGTGGACTTATTTACAAGAGCGACCTGCTACAAACTAAAGAATGATGAACAGCAATGATAGAATTTCCTTGAACAATAATCAGAAAAACATAAGAGAGAAATACAGATTTTTTTCTTTTTAAACAAAGTATCAAAAACTAGCAAAACATTATAAGGTAGATGTATAAAATCAAAAACAGGAACATATCTGCATTGGTTTTTGCCAGGATTCCAACAGCTTCTTAAAACCATTTAGAGAGGTCAAGGCCGAGAGCTTCAGATCTTTTTGTAAGATATTCCAGGAAGCAGGAGCGGAATAGGAGAAGGCCCTTTTTCCAAGTTCAGTCCTCACTGACAGAACACTGCAGGTGATCATGACCTGAGAGCGTACGCTGTAGCTGCACTCACGCAAAGACATGTAGGAGGAGATGTATGAGGGCAGCAGACCAAGAAGTGATTTAAAGATGAAAATGTACCGATGGAAAAGTCTGCGTGAGGTTAAAGTCCATGACCCACCATGTTTTCAAATTGCATCGCCATTAATATTTATTAGTTTATTTAAAAATAATACAGGAGCGTTTATTTATATTGTAGAGAAATAATGCAAAATGTGTTATTTCATGATTTATAGCAGATTTTAGCAGAAGCTCCGGGAAGATCTGCCCCTCTCCAAATATGGGCATTCACATCACTAAAGATTCCGCCTTGGAGTTACAGGCGGAGTTTTAATAAGCCTTCATCAACTTCCATGACCGCTGCTCTAAGAGAGGAAAAAAAAAAGAGAAGCGGTTGCTCACTGATGTCTGTCATATTCTGAGCAGCATCCACGTAGACATACTAGTTTAATTCGCTTGATCGCGACAAATTCATTCATTTCCGCATCGCCTTTTTATTCTCTCCCCTGACCAGACAGGTCGGGAGTAGAAAGGCAGCCGCAGCGCGGAGCTCTGTCGGTCTGGATGTACCATCGCGCGCGGGCTTCCCCGTGCTCTCTGTGCTTCCCCGTGCTCCAGCAACAAGGCTGGACAGAACCGAGCCCCAGCACGAACTTCAAAGCTGACCCGCAGCGGAACGGGGAGCCAGGGAGAAGCCGCGCGGCTCGCTCCTCTCTGGGCAGAGGAGAGGAGAGCAGCCAGCAACAGTCGCAGCGGTGTTATATCTTATTAAAAAGGTCTATAAAATAAATAATAAATAAAAGCAGACCACTGGTCCAGTTGTACACAAAAATGCACCAGGAAATATGCAGTTTTACTCTCACTCTCATAAACCTCCATGGAAACTCACTCCTACCTTCTGCCTTGCTTTCTGGGTGGAGATCAATGTAACGAAAGGCATGACCCTTCGGGACTTTTCGGCCAGGTTTCCGGATTCATTCGGGAGTGGTGTTTTTTTTTTTTTTTTTTTTAACCCTCGCCTGGCCCAAATGCAAAAATGAAAATAAAATTCATAAAATACTACAGTAATTCTCCAATATGGTGAATTGTTACTGTCACGGTGGGTGTTGTCCTTTAATGATGTCCAGTTAACCAGTGAATACAGGGTGCAGTGGTGGGTACGATAATCACAGCCAGTTATTATGAATCTTAGTGCACCATGATAGACAGCATCCAACATCCGCAGGGTGCGTGTAGGAGCATTCATGTAGATTTTTTTCTTCTTTCAGCTTCTCCCTGCATTAGGGGTCGCCACAGCAAACTAGTCGCGTGAAGATTTGGCAATTGTTTTTACGCCGGATGCCCTTCCTGACACAACCACAGACCACCGATCTACCACAGCCCTCTGTGTGGAGCAGAGAGCTGATGTCTAGGGTCCCGGGGGAGCAGATGTTGTGGGTTAAGGGCCTTGCTCAAGGGCCCAGAGTGGGGCAGATGAGGGTAGAGACAGGTGTGACTGCTTCACTTATCCCACCCACATTTTTGATGTTGTCGGTACCAGGGCTTGAACTGGAAACAATGCGTGTAGGAGCATTCATGTGGATAATGTCACCGTAATCGATGGAGGGAAGGAAAGTCACAGATACAAGGCGTTTCCTAGCATTCAATGTTAGACATGATCTATTTCTGAAAAAGAAACCCAGTTTAATCCAAAAAAGCTAAGTTTGGTCCTCTGGACATTCAAAAAACAAAACAAAACAAAGCAAAAAAACTGTAGAAACGTTTCGTGTTTCGTCCGAAAGACTTCCTCAGTCTGAGAAGCTGTGTTCAGCTCAGTCAAACCCAGTTTAACTTTCAGTTTCTTTACTAGGTTTTCTACGTGGAGTTTAAAAGAGAGATGCGAATCGACAGGATACCCAAATATTTATAGGAATCAACAAACTCAATAGCGACACCATTTGAGGATAAAATCAGAGGAAGAACTACTGGGACCGACTTCCTATTTGAAAAAAAAAAAACATCCCTTTGGTTTTATCAGCATTTAGGACGTTTGACATGGAACAAATCTGACTGGATGATGTCCAAAGCGGATTGCAGAAACTGGAAAGCCTTAGCTACTGTTTTAGCTCGACAGTAAACAATTGTATCATCAGCGTAGAAATGTAAGGATGCATCAGGGATGCTTTGACCTACATTAGCTATGTAGATTGTAAAGAGGGTTGGTCCTAAGACTGAGCCTTGTGGTACACCAATTTTAACTGTTAAATAACTGGAAGAAGTACTGTTATGTTGAACACATTGGCCCTCATGCACAAACCGTTCGTACGCACAGATTTGTTCTTTAACTGTGCGTACGAGTGATTTAGGATCATTTGTGGCATTCAACAATGTTTTCGTATCCTAGGATTTTTTTCAGATACGAACAAAATTTACGAGTGGTCCGGACCTGTCGTAAATTTACGAGGAGTCGGTCCGCTGTTATCCAGACGGACTTCCTTCACTAATAACTTCATATTTTGTTACTCAGAAAGTATTCTGAGTTTAAAAAGAATTAAATGCAACGACACAAATTTGTTAAATTAAAAGAAGCGGCTTCAACCCCCCCGCGCCACTCATGTCGACCACCGTGCGCCACGCGCCCCCCCCCCCCGCGCGGCCGCGCCACTCATGTCGACCACCTCCTGTCATGTTGGCACGCTGCGCACCTCCTGCCACCACCTCCTGTCATGTTGGCACGCTGCGCACCTCCTGCCACCACCTCCTGTCATGTTGGCACGCTGCGCACCTCCTGCCACCACCTCCTGTCATGTTGGCACGCTGCGCACCTCCTGCCACCACCTCCTGTCATGTTGGCACGCTGCGCACCTCCTGCCACCACCTCCTGTCATGTTGGCACGCTGCGCACCTCCTGCCACCACCTCCTGTCATGTTGGCACGCGTCTGCAAGACGCGTGCCAACATGACAGGAGGTGGTCAAGGATTGACCACCTCCTGTCACCACCTCCTGTCCGTGCTGCGGCGAGATGTTTTTTTGAAGCCATTTTCAGATCAAACCATTTATTCTTGATTTCTGATACTGTACGACCCACGGGAGAACATGCACTATATTAATATGAAGTTAACTGTAGTTTCGAGACATTTTAAAATGCTTCTGTTCAAAAACACATCCGACACTTGCGGGGGGGGGGTAGCAGTGCGCGACTGAGAGCAGAACTCCGAACGCGTAAAGTTCTTCTTTTTACTTCTTGAGTTTGAATGAATGGACACTTCCTGCTGTCTGAGGCAGGAAACGTGGCCTTATATGGTGTTTTGAGGGGTGGGGATTATGTAAATGACCTTTCCGCGTGCACGCGCAGCTGTTTAGAACAGGTGGGATTCATCATATTTACGCTCCCATTTACACACGTTTCCTCAGGATAGAAGACTTTGTTGAATCTGACGTGGCATGTTCGTACGAACGCTTCGTACGAACAAAAGTAGGAGAAATTTAGGATAAAAATACGAACATTTTCGTGCATGAGGGCCATTGCCTCCGATCGGAAAGATAGTCAGAAAACCAACCAATGGTGTGATCAGAGAAACCGAATTCTGAGAGCTTATGACACAAGATGTTATGATCCACAGTGTCAAAAGCTTTAGACAGGTCTAAGAAAAGTGCAGCACAATAATCCTTGGCATCCAATGCTTCAACAACATCATTAAGAACCTTCAGAGAAGCAGTCGTTGTGCTGTGTTTTTTCCTGAAACCAGATTGATGGAGAGGTAAGATGTTAAATGAGTCTAGATAATTTTTGATTTGAGAGTTTATCAGTTTTTCTAGAACCTTGGCTAAAATGCAGAGTTTAGAGATCGGTCGATAGCTGTTCAGTGAGATGGGGTTACCTCCCTTCAGCAAAGGAAGAACAAAGGCTTTTTTCCAAGCATCCGGAATGGAGTTTTGGCTTATGGACAGATTAAAGATGTGGGTCACAGGGACTGAAATGATACGAGTAGCCAGCCTTAAGAAATAAGGTGGAAGTTCATCTGGACCTACAGATTTTTTTAGGATCAAGGTCTTTTAACAGTTTATTTACCTCACTGACTGAGAACGGAGAAAAAGAGAAGGTGTGATTAACTGAGGATTGACTTGTAGGAGGGATTTGATTTGTAGAAGTTTGATTATTAGATGAAGTGGCTGATTTTCCATTTGTAACTGTGTCAAATAATGAACTAGAAGCAACAAAATGTTTGTTGAAACAGTTCAGGATCTCGTGCTTATTTGACACAGGAACAGAGTCAACAAGAAGTTGTGATGGAAGGTCAGATGATTGGGGGATGTCTGAGAGAGATTTGATGGTTTCAGAAATTTTTAGGATCGTTTAGATTTTTGGAGGTCTGAGATAAGAAATAATTATGTTTTGCGGCTTTGATGGCAGTTGTGCATTTATTCCTCAACTGCCGAAAATTCAACCAATCAGTGTCTGAGTCTGATTTTTTTGCTGCGGCCCAAAGGATGGTCTCTCCTATGCAGGAGGTCAGCTAGTTCAGAAGTAAACCAGGGGCTGTCACGACCCTTTATTCTGAACTGCCGGAAAGGAGCATGTTTGTTCACAAAGTAAATGAAACTATTATGAAAATAGTTCGAAGCGGTGTTCACATCGTTGATTAATAGAATACGTTGCCAATCAAAGTGTGATAGATCCCAAGATAAATGACTGTTCACAGAAACATTTCAAATCCCTTTTTTGAACTATTCTGGGCTTAGCAGGTGGAAGTTTAATAGATCTAAGAGCTGCTATTACAGAATGATCACTCAAAATGTTAGTAAATACACCTGTATCAGGAAATTTGTGAGGTGCATTTGTGAAAAACAGATCTAAGATGGAAGATTTTTAAGGACAGTCTTTGTTTGGTCTAGTGGGAGAATCAATAAGTTGTGTTAGATTGAGAGAGAGACATCATTCCTTGAATTTATCACAGAGGGGGGTGAACTTATCCCAATCAAAGTTGAAATCTCCTGTCACAAAAACATTGTATTTTAAATTTCCTATGAATTCAGTCAGGGAGGACAGAGATTCAGGTGTTGCGGAGGGGGGACGATAACAACCTACAACAGTTAAGATCCTCCTTTCAAACTGATGTTCACAGCTAAAGCCTCAAACTGGTTTGCGATTGTTTTTTTTAGACATAATCCTGGCAGCCAAAAAATCTCTGATGTAAATAGCGACTCCACCTCCCCTTTTATTACGATCACAACGATAGATCTTGAATCCATTCCATTGATTACCAGGTCATTATTCAGAACAGATTTGTTGAGCCAAGTTTCAGAGATAACGATCACATCTGCCCCAGAAGAACTGATTAGGATTTTCAATTCATCAAGTTTTTAAGGTTGTTCTTCACATCACATGAATGCCTAAAGAAAACCACTGAAGAAGCTCTGAACACACAAACTGCTGCAGAGACTCTGAAGGTTTAAAGATCCAGAGTGAAACCTTCAGGATAGACTCACCAGTTTGTGAGTTTGTACTACACTACATTTCTATAATGTGTTGAGTTACAAGTTACATTCACGTTGTGGTTTTTTGATTTGTTGTTAGTTTGAAAGTTTCCCTGATTTCTTTTTGTCAGGACAAAAGTTAAATGTTTGCTCAAAAACTAAATATCTGGGTCACTACATCACTGACCAGCTATGTGATGATGATGACATTTATCGACAGTGTCGCATGTTGTACGCCCAGGCAAACATTCTGAGGAGGAAGTTTCACATGTGCACTAATGAGGCAAAAATATATTTGTTTAAAGGTGACCACATATACCAGAAAGTTCATTCTCAATAGTCCAGGTATCAAATCTGCTCATTCTCAATCAGTTCATCTGGACAATTTCTTTTTAGTAGAAACGTTTCACCCTCACTCCAGAGGGCTTCGTCAGTCAGAGCAGTCCAAAGCAAACTGAAGCTACCCCACCAAGTAAACAACTTAAGTGGACCAACCAGTTTGCTGTAGCCAAGATGGTTTCTGGGGGCTTGTCCCTCGTCGACTCCTCCCAGGCAGGCAGACATGTCCAAAGTGGTTCAAGACCAGAAAGTTCATTCTCAATAGTCCAGGTATCAAATCCGCTCATTCTCAATCAGTTCATCTGGACAATTTCTTTTTAGTAGAAACGTTTCACCCTCACTCCAGAGGGCTTCGTCAGTCAGAGCAGTCCAAAGCAAACTGAAGCTACCCCACCAAGTAAACAACTTAAGTGGACCAACCAGTTTGCTGTAGCCAAGATGGTTTCTGGGGGCTTGTCCCTCGTCGACTCCTCCCAGGCAGGCAGACATGTCCAAAGTGGTTCAAGACCAGAAAGTTCATTCTCAATAGTCCAGGTATCAAATCCGCTCATTCTCAATCAGTTCATCTGGACAATTTCTTTTTAGTAGAAACGTTTCACCCTCACTCCAGAGGGCTTCGTCAGTCAGAGCAGTCCAAAGCAAACTGAAGCTACCCCACCAAGTAAACAACTTAAGTGGACCAACCAGTTTGCTGTAGCCAAGATGGTTTCTGGGGGCTTGTCCCTCGTCGACTCCTCCCAGGCAGGCAGACATGTCCAAAGTGGTTCAAGACCAGAAAGTTCATTCTCAATAGTCCAGGTATCAAATCCGCTCATTCTCAATCAGTTCATCTGGACAATTTCTTTTTAGTAGAAACGTTTCACCCTCACTCCAGAGGGCTTCGTCAGTCAGAGCAGTCCAAAGCAAACTGAAGCTACCCCACCAAGTAAACAACTTAAGTGGACCAACCAGTTTGCTGTAGCCAAGATGGTTTCTGGGGGCTTGTCCCTCGTCGACTCCTCCCAGGCAGGCAGACATGTCCAAAGTGGTTCAAGACCAGAAAGTTCATTCTCAATAGTCCAGGTATCAAATCCGCTCATTCTCAATCAGTTCATCTGGACAATTTCTTTTTAGTAGAAACGTTTCACCCTCACTCCAGAGGGCTTCGTCAGTCAGAGCAGTCCAAAGCAAACTGAAGCTACCCCACCAAGTAAACAACTTAAGTGGACCAACCAGTTTGCTGTAGCCAAGATGGTTTCTGGGGGCTTGTCCCTCGTCGACTCCTCCCAGGCAGGCAGACATGTCCAAAGTGGTTCAAGACCAGAAAGTTCATTCTCAATAGTCCAGGTATCAAATCCGCTCATTCTCAATCAGTTCATCTGGACAATTTCTTTTTAGTAGAAACGTTTCACCCTCACTCCAGAGGGCTTCGTCAGTCAGAGCAGTCCAAAGCAAACTGAAGCTACCCCACCAAGTAAACAACTTAAGTAGAGCA
>JBBPBX010088057.1:0-14575 GCA_038048925.1 Garcialebias charrua
GAGGTTTGAGATGTTGCTGGTGCTGGCAGGTGAAGGCACACCACAGCCTGGTGATGGCACACAGACTGGTGATGGCACACAGGCTGGTGAAGGGACACCCCAGGCAGGTACAGGTGAAGGGACATCACAGACTGGTGAAGTCACATCACCGGAACCACAACTGAAGTCCTATCATGTACACAATGTAGAGCGATTAAATGTTGATGGAAAACTCTTTCTCAATCCTACTGGCACGTCTTCCACTGAGGAAGCGGAGCCTGGGGACTTTGGGTCGGGCTCTCCAATCTCTGGTGCTGAGGTCACCGAGGTAGTTAAAAAGCTCCGCGGTGGCAGGGCTCCAGGGGTGGATGAGATTCGCCCTGAGTTCCTTAGGGCTCTGGATGTTGTGGGGTTGTGTTGGCTTACACAACTCTGCAATATTGCGTGGACATCGGGGGCAGTTCCCTTGGATTGGCAGACTGGGGTGGTGGTTCCCCTATTCAAAAAGGGGGACCGTAGAGTGTGTTCTAACTACAGGGGGATCACACTCTTAGCCTCCCTGGTAAGGTCTATTAGGGGGTTCTGGAGAGGAGGGTCCGTCAGATAGTCGAACCTCGGATTCAGGAGGTGCAATGTGGTTTTCATCCTGGCCGTGGAACACTGGACTAGCTCTACACCCTCAACAGGGTCCTATAGGGTGCGTGGAGGTTTGCCCTGCATGTGCTTTGTGGACTTGGACAAGGCGTTCGACCGTGTCCCTTGTGGAAACCTGTGGCGGGTACTCCGGGAGTATGGGGTACCAGACCCTTTGATACAGGCTGTTAGGTCCCTGTACAACCGGTCAGAGCTGGATCAAGCTCTGACACCGGTCCTACCCTCATCATTTCCCACCCTCATCTATGGTCATGAGCTTTGTGTTGTGACCGAAAGAACGAGATCACGAATACAGGCGGCCGAAATGAGTTTTCTCTGCAAGGTGTCTGGGCTCCCTCTTAGAGATAGGGCGAGAAGCTTGGTCATCCGGCAGAGACTCAGTAGAACTGCTGCTTCTCCACATCGAGAGGAGGAAGTTGAGGTGGCTCGGGCATCTGGTTAGGATGCCTCCTTGTGGCCTCCCTGGTGAGGTGTTCTGGGCACGTCCAACCGGGAGGAGACCCAGGACACGCTGGAGGGACTATATGTTTCTCGGCTGGTCTGGGAACGCCTTGGGATTCCCCCGGAGGAGCTGGTTCAAGTGGCTGGGGAGAGGGAAGTCTGGGCCTCCCTATTTAGGCTGCTACCCCCGCGACCCTACCCTGGATAAGCGGAAGAAAATGGATGGATGGATGGATGTGTGGGACACATTTTATTTTTCTAATCAGTCATAATCGAATAGTGAAAATACACAGGATGAGGCAGAAAGTACTGTGCTTCACCAATAGGGGGCAGTGCTGCCCCATGGGAATATTGAAGCAGGTGCAGTTTCTGTGCGTTCTTCTGTTAGGCAGAGGGGAGGGGGTGTAGCAAACTGTACACTCGTTTAATTTTTTTTAGACAAAATGGAAGATCAAATCTCAAAACTAAAGTATTTTTCTAAACTTGATTTTCAGTCAAAACAGAAGGTATTAGAGACTCCTCCTTGGTGATTATCTCCACTGAAGCAGCCAGACTTTAAAAAATGAAGGCAAACCACAACGAGTTTTACAACAGAGCAACAGAGATATTTGTGGAAAAGGATAGGCGCATGGACTTCATCTTAAAATAAAGTTAAGATAATACATGTTTTTATCTATTCTAAGGGGCCAAGATGGCGTAGAGGCAGGGCAGCAATCTCAGGACCGGAAGGTCTCAGGTTCGATCCCCGGTCACGGCATACCTCGTTGTGTCCCTGGGCAAGACACTTAACCTCAAGTTGCTCCCGGTAGGACTGGTTGGTGCCTTGCATGGCAGTCCACCGCTACCAGTGTATGAATGTGTGTATGAATGTGTGTATGGTTGGTACTGTGAAGTGCTTTGGGGCCCCTCAAAGGGTGCTGGAAAGCGCTATATGCCTGACTGCCTGAGAGCTCCACAGTCACTGGTTGACTTTAAAAGCGGCTTGAAGACCTTTCTTTTTAAGCGAGCCTACTCTGCCTCCTCATGATTCTATCTTTGATCTTAGTTGATACTATTATTGATTTTACTTGTTTTATCACTTGTTTTATTTGACCTTTAATTTTGATGCACTTTGTCGCACTTTGAGATTTTCATTAATGAAAAGTGCGTTATAAATTAAATTCATTATTATTATTATTATTATTATTATTATATAAGTAAGCTCCATTTACGGTACTATATTTATTTATAAAGAGAGGATCCCACACACACAAAAGAGAGAAAAAATGTGACCTTACATTAAATATTTTTGTTTTTCTTGCCATCATTGTTGAATAGTATGGAGTTGATTAAAGCACAATTAGATGCCTTTTAAAAAGGGAGAAAAAAAGGCTAAATTGAAATATAAGCTTCTATTTTGGGTTCATGTATGTGAGCATCCGATTCCAGATGAGTGTCAACATTTCCTTCAGACCACAAATGAAGTCCATTCAGCAAGGTTGCACTCTGAAAATCTTTCAATTACTGGTAGACTTTCTCCAGAAGGTGCAGCAGCAATAATCTCCATCCATCCATCAATCCATCTGTCCGTCTGTCCATCCATCTGTCTGTCTGTCCATCCATCCATCCATCCACCCACCCATCCTCTTTACCCACTTCTTCCTTTTTCGGGTCGCGGGGTCATGGGTGCCCATGTCCAGCTATCACTGTGTTCCACAGTGTCATGTTAGTTTCCCATTATTTCAGTGAAATGTTTAATTTTTTTTGCACACATGAAAAAAAAAAAGAAAACCCAAACTCTGTAGCAAATAGTACTGTATAGTGTTTGCCGTTCTTAGGAAACACGACATGTCTTTAAATCTCTTGATGCTGTCATATTCTGGTGGAGATGTCTCCTAAACTTCCTCAACTGTTGACAACCTGAAGCACCATCCTGCATTTTGTTTGCCTTGTTGTTAAAAATCTGAACTAAGTGAGTGCCATTTGAAAGTCAAAATGTTTGTGCCCATGCATGTGTGTGTTTGTTTGTCTACAGTGTTAGCAAAATGTCTCACCAACCACTGGACGGTGTTATGAAACTATCAGAAGGAAATGATGGTCATTACAGCTGACATAATAAACATCAGCCAAGACAAACACTCAAGTCAATTTTACAAATGTTCATCTAAAATGTAGTGGTAGTAGTTGAGAGTCATCCACAACGTAAGCACTAACTGATTGTGAAAAATCCGTTTTGTTGTTAAGAACTGGAGTTAATTTTTCCGGTTTTTGTCCACTAAGCATAACAGCGTAGATCTTTGCGTTATCAATCAGAAAAGCCTCTGCTGTAGAGGGTCCACATTTCTAATAATAAAAAACTTGCCTGAGGAACTGTTGGATGATTTTTTGTGCAGATTGCAGTTGGTATAAATTATGCTGGTGTCGAAAAATCTAACTATTTAACCATTTGTTTCCTCCAAACTCTAAAAGCCTAAAAAATGTATAAATATAGGAAAATAAAAATGTAATTTATATTATATTGAATAGCTAGAGTTCTTTCAGGCTAAAAAAAAAAGAAAAAAAAAAGAAGAAGATTAATGATCTTTTCATTAAATATAAGATCCAGAAATACGTGGTCGATGTTTGATTCTTCCTAATGAGGCAACATTTGCTCAGTACTTTAAACAAACCAGTTTCTCAGCCTGACCTGCGTCCTCACACTGCAACACACCCATCTATAAAAATCACAAGCACAGGAAAAGGTAAAGGCCACTGTCTAATAGTGCACAAATTGGTTTTGATGCATAATGCCACGGGATGAGTCATCCTCTCGTGCACGCCAGCCTGTCCAGAGACTCCGCTCCCTTTGATGGCTGAGGAAACACAAGGCCGCTGGACTCAGCACCTCCTAAAAGATCTCACTGATGATGACATCAAACATGCCCGTTCTCCCACTTCCTCCTTGCAGCAAGGCATTCATTTGTAATTTCATTTTAATAGGGCGAAACAGCTGCTAAAAAAATAACTTCACAGCTCAAGGAGTGCTTAAACATTAGCTAAAGATTTATTTGAAAAGGAGGCAGTTCCTTCATTGGGTTCATCGACAGTTCATCTCACACATTAGCTGATAGTCACATGAGTTCTGCTTCCACTCAAAGATCTGTAAACGAGTTTCTTATCTATAAAATAATTGAGGCTTGAAGAAAGTAAGCAGTATTTTCCATGAAGAAATCACTGATGTCATCTGGCTCAACACAATTCATCACAACAGCCACGAGTGCAATATCAAGTCTCACAGCTTTCAAACAGCAGGAATCTGTCACATCTGGAATTTAAAATACTACAGTACAGTGTTTACATTCAAACATCATGGGCTTGAATAGCATTCATTTTTAGATTTTTTTTTATTCCCACGGTGGTATGAGTGTCCACCCAAAAAAAAAAATCAATAAAAATACAATTTAAAATAATGACACTTTTAGGCCCAGTCCATGAGCTGCTCCACATGGACTAGCTAAATGCCTTCTAAAGAAAATGATTATTATCAGACAAGACAAAGATTGAGCTATTTGAACACAATAACAAGAGGTCAGCTCATGCTTTCAAAGCTGCGAACACAGTCCCAACTGCCAAGCAGGGCAGTGGTAGTGTCATGCTGTGGTACACAAAGTGAATGGAATAATTTGAAAGAAGGTCTTCCTCCAGATTTTACAACTTCACTTCAAACCATCAGCTAGACCAGGGGGTCTGCAACCTTTACAACCAAAAGAGCCATTTTACGCCTTTGTTCACTAAATTAAAAGCTTTCAGAGCCACAACCTGCTACAGCTGTGGTTATCAACTGGTGGCCCATGGGCCACTTTAGGTTTGTTGGAAGGGGCTTTTGTGGCCACTAGGGGTGACATTATCAAAATAAAATAACTAATAATTTATATTTTTTTAAATTTAAGACAAATGAAAAAAAACTGATTCTTTTAAAGATAGGGTTTGTTAATTAATAAAAACTATGAACTATACAAACCTAGGTATCTTTTTAATAGTGGAAAAATGAATTAAGTATATAAATAAATAATAACGTTAAAGTTTTACTCCTTTTACTTGTTCCAGTATCCACATATTTGCAAATGAAATGACATAAAACTGTTGAAATTAGTCGTTTTTTGTTGTTTGTATAACAACCAATTCAGTTTTGGTCAAAGCTTGAAAGAGCCATGCAGAGGGATCAAAGAGACCAATGTGGCTCCAGAGCCGCAGGTTGCAGACCCCTGAGCTAGACAATTAAAATGTGGACACATTCAGAGATTCCACCAGGACAATGATCCACATCCAAACTGGTTTCTGATTGAATGAAGCCAACATTAAGTTTTAGGATGTTCTTCTCAAAAAGCCCATTGAAAATGTATGAAATAAAACCAGGTATTTGTCAGGAAACCATCCATCCATCATCTTTACCCGCTTCTTTCTTTTCAGGTCAAGGGCGTCACTAGTGCCCATATCCAGCAGTCACTGTGTGTGTGTGTGTGTGGGGGGGGGGGGCACCCTGGACAGGTCTCCAGTCCATCATAGGGATGCGTATAAGCCCCTTTCATAAGACGGCTCAGTCCGGGCCTGATGCGTGTTCAGTCCTCCAACGAGCATTCAGAAAAAACACAAAAGCGGATAGGCGAGTAAATTTTACTCGCCTCTGATGCGCGCCTGATCTGCGAGCAGAGGTAGTATCAGATCCGGACTTGAGCCGGGCAGACCCACTTGTGAATGCAACCCGCGGATCCACGCTCAGAATATGATGATATCAGTGAGCAACCGCAGGATTAATCAACAAGCAGATTTATTAACAAGGGAATATTAAAAATGACACGAAACGACAACTTGTAAACGTCTGACGTCTGTCCCACAATAAATACGTCGCGGTCCAGTTCAGCTCAGCTGAGTTCTGCTCCACGCCTCTTTTGGAGCCGTGTTGCGGCTTCATTTCTGAACACGTTTATGTGAGCGGGACCTACCCGCCTTCAACTGTGGTCTTATGAATGACCCGGGGAGGATTAAAGCCGGACTGGTCTGTGCGGCAATTGCGCAGATTTGACTTATGAAAGGGGTTATAGAGACAAATGAGACAAACAACCATTCACTCTCTCACTCACACCTAGAGATAATAGAGTTACCATTCAGTCTAACATACATGTTTTTGATCTGTGGGAGGAAACCGGAGTGCCCGGAGAAAACCCATGCATGCATGGAGAGAACATGCAAACTCCGCCCAGAAAGACATCAAAGTCCATGCTCAATAATCCAGGTAAAGAAATCCAACATTGTTCAGTCAGGTCATGTGGACATCTGGATGAAGCCCTTTAGATGGAGGGCGAAACGGCTCTCAACAAAAAAAGGAACTGTTCAGATGACCTGACTGAACGTTGTTGGATCCACCCAGAAAGGTTCCTTTGTTATTTTTTTGTTTTTTTCCCTTTATAGATGGCCTCCCTTCTCACCTCACAGCCATCCTCTTCACACCAATATTTTTTATTTTTTATTTTTTTAATAGAAAGAAAGGAAAAGACAAAAAGACCACAAAACAAAAATCCACAAAAAGAGCACAAGGCAAACACACCCAACCGCCGTCTGCGATCCTGTATAGTACATGACAGAACACAGCAACAAAACACATATGCACAAAAGACACATAATATCCATGACTTTGCAGTAGATTATTATAAATACATACATATATATATATATATATATATATATACATTATATATATACATATACATATATACATACATATATATATATATACATATATACATATATACATATATATTAGGCATGTAACGGTTGTAATGGGTTTACCGAACCGTTTCGGTACACCACGTTCGGTTCGGTCCACCTGCGTACCGTTTCGGTTATTTTTTCACTCATTAAACGTTCTTAACAGGGGAATATATGCACCGCGGAACAAAATTTCCTGGGCGCGTTTCAGCACGGACCTATTTTCGCGTGGCACGCGCAGCATTTAGCCGTTAGCATCTCGTGCGGTCTCCTGTTTTTGAACGTTATAGCTTTCTTCAAAAGATGAGCGCACGCGCAGCTTGTGTGGACTTTGTTTCATGAAGACTCTGCAGCAACTGAGTGCGTGACGCAGCAGCAACACGTCACGTGAACGCGCTGGAAACGGTCATCCGAACGTGAACAGCAGCTGCATTAAAACTCCATCAGGTAATCACAGTGGTCCAGAGCAATAACACAAGCTGTATGACCAGAAAGTTCATTCTCAATAGTCCAGGTATCAAATCCGCTCATTCTCAATCAGTTCATCTGGACAGTTTCTTTTTAGTAGAAACGTTTCACCCTCACTCCAGAGGGCTTCGTCAGTCAGAGCAGTCCAAAGCAAACTGAAGCTACCCCACCAAGTAAACAACTTAAGTGGACCAACCAGTTTGCTGTAGCCAAGATGGTTTCTGGGGGCTTGTCCCTCGTCGACTCCTCCCAGGCAGGCAGACATGTCCAAAGTGGTTCAAGACCAGAAAGCCCTCTGGAGTGAGGGTGAAACGTTTCTACTAAAAAGAAACTGTCCAGATGAACTGATTGAGAATGAGCGGATTTGATACCTGGACTATTGAGAATGAACTTTCTTGTCTTGAACCACTTTGGACATGTCTGCCTGCCTGGGAGGAGTCGACGAGGGACAAGCCCCCAGAAACCATCTTGGCTACAGCAAACTGGTTGGTCCACTTAAGTTGTTTACTTGGTGGGTAACTTCAGTGTGCTTTGGACTACTCTGACTGACGAAGCCCTCTGGAGTGAGGGTGAAACGTTTCTACTAAAAAGAAACTGTCCAGATGAACTGATTGAGAATGAGCGGATTTGATACCTGGACTATTGAGAATTAACTTTCTTGTCTTGAACCACTTTGGACATGTCTGCCTGCCTGGGAGGAGTCGACGAGGGACACGCCCCCAGAAACCATCTTGGCTACAGCAAACTGGTTGGTCCACATAAGTTGCTTACTTGGTGGGTTAACTTCAGTGTGCTTTGGACTACTCTGACTGAGGAAGCCCTCTGGAGTGAGGGTGAAACGTTTCTGCTAAAAAGAAACTGTCCAGATGAACTGATTGAGAATGAGCGGATTTGATACCTGGACTATTGAGAATTAACTTTCTTGTCTTGAACCACTTTGGACATGTCTGCCTGCCTGGGAGGAGTCGACGAGGGACACGCCCCCAGAAACCATCTTGGCTACAGCAAACTGGTTGGTCCACATAAGTTGCTTACTTGGTGGGTTAACTTCAGTGTGCTTTGGACTACTCTGACTGAGGAAGCCCTCTGGAGTGAGGGTGAAACGTTTCTGCTAAAAAGAAACTGTCCAGATGAACTGATTGAGAATGAGCGGATTTGATACCTGGACTATTGAGAATTAACTTTCTTGTCTTGAACCACTTTGGACATGTCTGCCTGCCTGGGAGGAGTCGACGAGGGACACGCCCCCAGAAACCATCTTGGCTACAGCAAACTGGTTGGTCCACATAAGTTGCTTACTTGGTGGGTTAACTTCAGTGTGCTTTGGACTACTCTGACTGAGGAAGCCCTCTGGAGTGAGGGTGAAACGTTTCTGCTAAAAAGAAACTGTCCAGATGAACTGATTGAGAATGAGCGGATTTGATACCTGGACTATTGAGAATTAACTTTCTTGTCTTGAACCACTTTGGACATGTCTGCCTGCCTGGGAGGAGTCGACGAGGGACACGCCCCCAGAAACCATCTTGGCTACAGCAAACTGGTTGGTCCACATAAGTTGCTTACTTGGTGGGTTAACTTCAGTGTGCTTTGGACTACTCTGACTGAGGAAGCCCTCTGGAGTGAGGGTGAAACGTTTCTGCTAAAAAGAAACTGTCCAGATGAACTGATTGAGAATGAGCGGATTTGATACCTGGACTATTGAGAATTAACTTTCTTGTCTTGAACCACTTTGGACATGTCTGCCTGCCTGGGAGGAGTCGACGAGGGACACGCCCCCAGAAACCATCTTGGCTACAGCAAACTGGTTGGTCCACATAAGTTGCTTACTTGGTGGGTTAACTTCAGTGTGCTTTGGACTACTCTGACTGAGGAAGCCCTCTGGAGTGAGGGTGAAACGTTTCTGCTAAAAAGAAACTGTCCAGATGAACTGATTGAGAATGAGCGGATTTGATACCTGGACTATTGAGAATTAACTTTCTTGTCTTGAACCACTTTGGACATGTCTGCCTGCCTGGGAGGAGTCGACGAGGGACACGCCCCCAGAAACCATCTTGGCTACAGCAAACTGGTTGGTCCACATAAGTTGCTTACTTGGTGGGTTAACTTCAGTGTGCTTTGGACTACTCTGACTGAGGAAGCCCTCTGGAGTGAGGGTGAAACGTTTCTGCTAAAAAGAAACTGTCCAGATGAACTGATTGAGAATGAGCGGATTTGATACCTGGACTATTGAGAATTAACTTTCTTGTCTTGAACCACTTTGGACATGTCTGCCTGCCTGGGAGGAGTCGACGAGGGACACGCCCCCAGAAACCATCTTGGCTACAGCAAACTGGTTGGTCCACATAAGTTGCTTACTTGGTGGGTTAACTTCAGTGTGCTTTGGACTACTCTGACTGAGGAAGCCCTCTGGAGTGAGGGTGAAACGTTTCTGCTAAAAAGAAACTGTCCAGATGAACTGATTGAGAATGAGCGGATTTGATACCTGGACTATTGAGAATTAACTTTCTTGTCTTGAACCACTTTGGACATGTCTGCCTGCCTGGGAGGAGTCGACGAGGGACACGCCCCCAGAAACCATCTTGGCTACAGCAAACTGGTTGGTCCACATAAGTTGCTTACTTGGTGGGTTAACTTCAGTGTGCTTTGGACTACTCTGACTGAGGAAGCCCTCTGGAGTGAGGGTGAAACGTTTCTGCTAAAAAGAAACTGTCCAGATGAACTGATTGAGAATGAGCGGATTTGATACCTGGACTATTGAGAATTAACTTTCTTGTCTTGAACCACTTTGGACATGTCTGCCTGCCTGGGAGGAGTCGACGAGGGACACGCCCCCAGAAACCATCTTGGCTACAGCAAACTGGTTGGTCCACATAAGTTGCTTACTTGGTGGGTTAACTTCAGTGTGCTTTGGACTACTCTGACTGAGGAAGCCCTCTGGAGTGAGGGTGAAACGTTTCTGCTAAAAAGAAACTGTCCAGATGAACTGATTGAGAATGAGCGGATTTGATACCTGGACTATTGAGAATTAACTTTCTTGTCTTGAACCACTTTGGACATGTCTGCCTGCCTGGGAGGAGTCGACGAGGGACACGCCCCCAGAAACCATCTTGGCTACAGCAAACTGGTTGGTCCACATAAGTTGCTTACTTGGTGGGTTAACTTCAGTGTGCTTTGGACTACTCTGACTGAGGAAGCCCTCTGGAGTGAGGGTGAAACGTTTCTGCTAAAAAGAAACTGTCCAGATGAACTGATTGAGAATGAGCGGATTTGATACCTGGACTATTGAGAATTAACTTTCTTGTCTTGAACCACTTTGGACATGTCTGCCTGCCTGGGAGGAGTCGACGAGGGACACGCCCCCAGAAACCATCTTGGCTACAGCAAACTGGTTGGTCCACATAAGTTGCTTACTTGGTGGGTTAACTTCAGTGTGCTTTGGACTACTCTGACTGAGGAAGCCCTCTGGAGTGAGGGTGAAACGTTTCTGCTAAAAAGAAACTGTCCAGATGAACTGATTGAGAATGAGCGGATTTGATACCTGGACTATTGAGAATTAACTTTCTTGTCTTGAACCACTTTGGACATGTCTGCCTGCCTGGGAGGAGTCGACGAGGGACACGCCCCCAGAAACCATCTTGGCTACAGCAAACTGGTTGGTCCACATAAGTTGCTTACTTGGTGGGTTAACTTCAGTGTGCTTTGGACTACTCTGACTGAGGAAGCCCTCTGGAGTGAGGGTGAAACGTTTCTGCTAAAAAGAAACTGTCCAGATGAACTGATTGAGAATGAGCGGATTTGATACCTGGACTATTGAGAATTAACTTTCTTGTCTTGAACCACTTTGGACATGTCTGCCTGCCTGGGAGGAGTCGACGAGGGACACGCCCCCAGAAACCATCTTGGCTACAGCAAACTGGTTGGTCCACATAAGTTGCTTACTTGGTGGGTTAACTTCAGTGTGCTTTGGACTACTCTGACTGAGGAAGCCCTCTGGAGTGAGGGTGAAACGTTTCTGCTAAAAAGAAACTGTCCAGATGAACTGATTGAGAATGAGCGGAAGGAAAGACTTGTTTATAGATTACAGGAACAAACCCAGAAAGCTGTTTTAGTTAAATAACTCACCGCTAAGAAAGCATTTATTTGCATACACTATTATAAATACCGTCTTATTGATTCAAACAAACATCTCTCATTAATTTGGAGAAATTTCAAAACAAAGATGGGATATGACGATTATGATGAAGCTTTCAAGCTGATCGCATCAAGGCGTGAAGAGCTGGAAGTATTAAAGCAGAAGCACATTCAAGAACGTGAAGAAGATCACCGAAAAAAACTTGAGTTCGAACGTTTGTTAGGCGAATTAAAAACACAACGGGGTGCTGTAAATGTTTGTGACGCTCACAGACAAAACAATGACCCGATCTGGTTAAAAACAAAACCAGAGCGTGAACTACATTACCAAGAAAAGGTCAAATCCCACTCGCTGGAGCTGGAAGGGACAAGTTCATCAACTCCCTCTCCTAAAAAAGGCGAGAAGAAACATGTTTTTCAAACTAACAGACCACTTACTGAAGATGACCGCTGGAACTATGACCCGAAGTGGTTAAGAGACCCAATATGGTTGAGAAGGACGAGCACACGCCCTGTCCCTGCACCTCAGATGAAGCTGCCCGAGATAGGCAAAAAACCACAAACGGTGGACGCCCGCTCTTTAAGTGACCCTCCGCGGTCTACACCGAGCAAAGGTCCTGCACCTGCTCCTCCTCCTGCCCCTGCACTGCGAACTGGACAGTCCGGGAGTAGCAAAAGGTCACAGAAGTTCCAGGAAAAAGGCAACATACCTCTAAAGCTCTGAGGAGATAGTGGACATAAGTTGGTTGTTTGAAAACTTGAATGATACAGAGGATGACCAAACTGGTACATTGAGTGACCTTGTCTTTGATAACTCAGAGCACATGGATAACTCAGAGCACACAGTTAGTGACATCAATAGCAAACGACAAAAAGAAAAACGTCTCAAAAAAGGCCTTGAGCTACAACATCAGTTTAAACAATCAGTGATGAAACAGTGCGCTGTAACTGCTGTTGATGCTCACATGCAAAACAAAACACCCTCTGAGGTGTGCCCAGGTCAAAAGGTCGTATCCCAGTCGCAGAAAATAGGCGAGGTTCTCTCTCCTATAGAAAGCGAGAATAAACACAGTCGTCTCAAAGGTCCTCTGACCTCGGGAGAGGTAGAGCACTTACGTCGGTCGTTAAAAGAGTTGGATAATACTAGCAAGAATGAACAAGATTTTCAAACTGACATACACCGAAATGTTGGTACCAGTTGGAACAGTGACTCAAAATGGTTTAAAGGGAGCCCCGCCCCTGAAGCACCTCAGATTGAAAAATCTGAGACAAGCAACGAACCACAAAAGGTAGGTGTTCACTCTCTAAGAGACCCACAACGGTTCAGATCGAACCAGGTGGGTGAAAACCAAGGTCCATCGGTGGGTGGACTTCAAAAGAAATTGAAGGATGGGGACCTATACTCATGTAACTATGCGTTGTCCCAACAGACACCCCCGAGCCTTGGAACTGCACCTCCCGCGCCTCGAACAGAACAGTTCGAGACAGGCAAAGAGTCACGAATGTCCCGGAATAATGGCCCAACACCTCTATGCTCGGAAGAGACAGAGGAAGTAAGTAGTTTGTCGGTAGATTTGAATGTTACTGTGCTTGACCAACCTGATACAATGAGTGGCGTTATCATTGATAATGACACTCTCAACGTTGACCAACCTGGAGCGATGTGTAGCACTGTCTTTCACAAAGACTCAGAGCACACAAATAACTCAGCGCACACTACTACCAACATTGCCATGGATGTTGACAGCAAACCAATTGCTGACACACAACAACATCCTGAAGGTCATGATGCTGACAGCCAACAAGATGCTGACAGTAAACAAGATTACACAGACAGAGTCACACGTGAACAGAAACGTGGGCCAAGACCTGTGAGGTTTCTGTGTAACTTTATACAAAGGGGGGTGGCTAAGAAAGCTTACCTGCCCATCACACTGGAAGGTGTCCTTGAGCGTGAAGCCCTCCTGGATGGCAGTTCTGATATAACTATTATGTCGGCCAAGCTGTTCGAGGAGCTGAGGACCGCCGCTAACGGTGTTGACAGGCAAATACCCTTTGAGAAATGTGCTATTGAGCTACAGGGTCTCGCAGAGACGAGAACAACCCTAACAGCTATAGCTATGGTTCACATGCAGATTGGCGAAATGACACTACGCCACCCGGTGTACGTGTCTAAACTTGACTCATTCCCATTTTTGGTTGGCCAAGATTTTATAAACCGCTTCAACGCGATTATAGATTATGGTCGACGGAAAATGTGGAGCACAGTGAGAAAACCCCTGCCAATAAAAGTGCCTCCTAGTTGTGATACAGACTGCCTAACCGCAGGTACCGCAGAGGACACAAGGGACTGCTCATCCGAGGACGAGAGCCCGGTAAGTGAACCTTCAACTACAGGTGAGACAGAAGAGACCCAAAAGTTGGACCAAACTCTGGCCCAACAAGAGAACCTCCTCTGTGAGCTGACACATTCAGCACTCACTGAACACTGCCTACCACAGGTAGTGAAAGGTGTTGAGATCCAAGGATCCCACACCGAAGACGCTGTACTGTCCTCTGAGACAGGTAATTCGGCAATCAACCAAGCTTTCGATGAAACCTTGGTTCAAGGGCATCTGAGTCCAGAAAATGACAGTCAACCAAACGCTGACAGTCACTTGGACATCATTGTTGCAGATTACGAGGACCCCTCATCAGACAAGAAGGGGGCAAACTCACATTACCTACCACAGGTAGAGAAAGGTGTGGAGATCCAAGGACCCCACACCGAGTTTGCTGTACTGTCCTCTGGGACAGGTAATACGGCTATCAGCCAAGCTTTCGATGAGACCTTGGTTCAGGGACATTTGTGTCTAGAACTAGTCAGAAATGACATAGTTTTTACAGACTCAAAGAGCCTCTCTTCAGTCGAGAGGTGGGAAGACACACGCAACGACAGTGACCCGTCGCAGTCTGTACAATCAGACACACCTGCGACTGCACCGACGGTTGTGACCTACCTGAATTACACGGAAAGAGGTAAACGTAAGAAGATACGTTGGCCAAAACCTAAACGATTCCTGTGTACCGTCTTCTCTCGGCTGCGCGACCAGTTTGAACTAAACGGTGGCATCCTAACTTGTGCCCATGGACGGACGTCCTCACCTGTGTTCGTGGTCCCCCATGACCAAAGGGGGGT
>JBBPBX010088058.1:3303-14575 GCA_038048925.1 Garcialebias charrua
TACTTGTTGTCTGAGTTGGTCATGGCTTTTCCTTCCCATTTTTGAAAATGATAGAAAAACAGGTTTTTCAGTTTTGTTTTGTTTTTGGAAACTATAAAACATTATTTTTCCAGCCTGCTGAAATAGTCAATTATACAACAATATTGCAGTAAATTAATTAAAAATACATTTTTTTTCTAAAAAACACAAACAAATGTGTCCGAGAATATTTAGTCAACTCTGTTACCATAAGGTTCTGTCCCTTTAAATTTTTGGAATGACATTCCACAGCTATAAAAGTTACATGAAATGACATCACTTCCTTTTGCTGACAAGATCTCAAGCACTCAAAGGTATGTCTACCCTTCTCTGAGAAATTATTTCAATATGAAAAGCGTCAACACCAAGAGTTATTGTTTTTTATGTCAATCTTGTTACTCTAATATCACTAGGAAGACACTACTGATTTTTTAACAAAAATATTTCTATTTAAACCTTTTTAAACCATAATTTTATTGGTGAGGTGCGCTTTTAGCATTTATGCTAGCAAGTGGAGTTTTTAACAAATTTTTTTGAAATTGTCAATTCTGTTACCGTCAAACTATGTTACCAAGTTAACCCAAATTTGAGAAATTATCAGTTTTTTTGTCATTTCTTGAAGTGCCAAATGTATCTCCAATTATAGAATGACCCAGTGGTCCTCAAAGTGGGGTCCCGGACCCTCAGGGGTCAACGAGCCGGTGCTTGGGGGTCCGCAAAAAAGTTTTTTTTCTTTTCTTTTACAAGCAGGTAGATGTTTAACAACCAGTTAAAATACACCAAAATGCAGGAAATCACAACGACCCCCCCCACTCCACCACACCCACTATTTGCATTGCAGCATCGATCAATTTACAAATGAAGCCCTGACTACTGCTGTTACCATTCTGTTCAGGTTGATGTAAAGAGTTTTCTGTAATAATTTGAAGAAGTGTCAATAAATTTATGTTCATTGTGTGAATAGGTAAAGTGTTAAAGTGGTTTTTGATGCTGTTAATTTACTCAAAACTATAATTTTTGGCAGTTGAAATTTCCATTGCATTAAAGAGAGCGATTGAAGAAAATTATTTAATAAACACGAGGGTTATTATTATTTTATTAAAAAGTTTATTCATAAAAAAATCAAAACAATTACATATACAATAAGAAATACAATCACAAATAAAATGAAAGGCAACAGAAAGAAGAAAAAATCTTATTATATCTAGTATCTACCCATTTTTACCGCCCCCCCCCACCCCCACCCCAATTTTTTTCAAACAATAATAATCAAATAACAAAAACAAAATACTGTAAACAACTCCTTCTTGGGAAACAATTCATACAAATACAAATTAAGCCATTTCATTTTTTTTAACAAACCATCTTTGATCATTCTCTTAAACATGAACATTGACCTGACATTTTTAATATCACTCTCCAGATTATTCTATAGTTCCTTGGAATGAGGAAGCCTGTTTCTTCAAACTAGTTCTAAATTTAGGTTTTACAAATATTTCTATCCCCTTAAGATTATAACAGCTCTCTTTTACCAAAATTTAATTGGATATTTAAAGGTAATGTGTTATTCTGAGCACTATACATAACTGATAAATACTTTGTACTGTACTATAATCTACCAAATCATGGAACTTCAATAACTTCAGTTGATAAAATAATGTGCTTGATGGATGACAGTAATGTTTTCTAGTGATAATTCTTACAGCTCTTTTCTGTAAAACAAAAATAGGCTTTGTAATTGTTTTACACACTTTCCCCCAAACATCAA
This sequence comes from Garcialebias charrua, assembly GCA_038048925.1. Taxonomy (NCBI): domain Eukaryota; kingdom Metazoa; phylum Chordata; class Actinopteri; order Cyprinodontiformes; family Rivulidae; genus Garcialebias; species Garcialebias charrua. The sequence continues at coordinate 5,090 of JBBPBX010088058.1, forward strand.
TACAATAGATTAAATGTGGAACAATGATTGTGTTATACAACATATACTGTACAGAGCTTTATCATTGAATAAGTCTCTGACTTTGTACAGTACTGCAATAGATTTAGCTATTTTTATTCTTACAGAATTTATGTGATGTTTCCATGTCAGTTTGTCATCAATGATAACACACAAAAATTTACATATGATGACAAGATGGTGAGATTTGTCCATGAAGCACTTCCAGATAGACCATAGTCCTGATAAGATGTTGGTGTCAGCCGGTACAGCTCTGATAAGTCTTCACAGAAGTTTTCGAGGGGAGGGGAGTGCAATAGACGAAGCTGTTCCTAAGTTTACACATATCCCAGGATAAATGTTATGTCAGCCTGTTTTTAGAGGCCAAACGGGGGAGTCAGATTCAGATAAGCCGCAATTGTTGATTTTTTTTCAGGCTGATTGTTGTTGTTTTTTGTCAGCCTTGAGCCCTGCTGGTGCTTTCAAGATCCAAAATGGCCGGATTTGTGGTCATTCTACCAGAGATGGGGACTCGAGTCTGAGACTTGGACTCGAGTCGCACTTAAGTCCCACACGCAGTGACTTGAGACTTGACTTTAGACTCATCCTCATAAGACTTGATACTCGACTTGGACTTGAGGGTTGCGACTCGTGAACGTTTATTTTATTTCAGCACATTTAACTGCCGTACCAACATTTTTAGTGTTGTGATGAAGGGGGAGCGGCATAGAGGTCCAACAACTGCCGTACCGTTTTTAGTGTTGTGGTGATGACGAGTGGTGCGAAAACTGCACAACTGTTTGTCATTGCATTTGGCTATACTGGAATGACTTCAAACAAAGGCCAAACAAAAGAACAGCAACTTGCAAGGTGTGTGGCATCAAGATAAAAGACGCTGGAACAACATCTAATTTTTCAGGCATCTGAAAACACACCTGGACAGGTTGGTCAGTCTGTTAGATCATGCTAGCTGTTGTAGCCAAAAGACGCTAACATGATTATTTGCATTTCCTGAATATTTGAGAAGATGAATTGATCTTTGTTTGCTTGAGCGGACGCAGGCGCACCTTGGCTGCCGCTGCTCCTCGTACTTTTTGCTCCTTGAGCCTTTTTTGTTACTTTCTGCTATTTTTTCACCGAGCCTTGTTGGACATTTCTACCTTTCTACCTTTCTGGAACACAGAGTGCGACAGAGTGTGACAGGCGCAAGCCTGTGTACAGCACCTGTGCACAGCACCTGTGCGAGCGGACGCGGACATTTCTACCTTTCTTGAACGCAGACTGCGACAGGCGTGAGCCTGTGTACAGCACCTATGTGAACGGACGCGGATATTTCTACCTTTCTACGAACCTTTCTACCTTTCTTGAACGCAGAGTGCGACAGGCGCGAGCCTGTGTACAGCACCTGTCCGAATGGACGCGAACATTTCTACCTTTCTTTGAACCTTTCTACCTTTCTTGAACGCAGAGTGCGACAGGCGCGAGCCTGTGTACAGCACCTGTGTGAAGGGCGCGGGCATTTTTACCTTTCTACCTTTCTGTGATTAAGTTTTAGAGCAACTGTCTTTTCTGACTGCGTTGTGGATCTGCAGAAAGCAGTTGGCCGCTTGTCCTAAGCCTGGTTCTGCTAGAGGTTTCTTCCTTCTAAAAGGAAGTTTTTCCTTTCCACTGATGCCATTGTGCTTGCTCAGGATGGGAGATCGTGGCAAAGCCAAGATTTGACTTGTTTGCTGGATTCATTAGATAGAAAACTTTACTAGTCTAACCGGAATTTTAATAGTAGGAGCTGCTAGCTCCCGCTACCTTCAACACGAATTTAGCTCCGAGAACCACGTAGCTGCACCTATTGTTCGCTTACCTGCTGCCTCTCTCAACTTCCTGTGTCCTCTGGACTGTTCTGGACTCTCTCCTGTACTCCTTCAAGGTAATGCTCTTTCGAGTTACATCTCTCTGCTTCTTGTCTATCTTTCTCGGAGCCGTGGGCCTGCTGCTAGTGGCTAGCTCTGTGCCTCCACCGGCTCGTGGATGTTGACGTACTCGGCTTCGCAGTTGTTTGAACTTAACAACTGCTCCACTCCTCTTTCTATTTCCACCATCAAACAACTGGGACTCCTGCGTAGACCTCGTTACATCCATAGAAGCTCTCGAAAGAAAACCATTTATTCTCAAGCAAACTCGGATTCGATTAGTGCTGTCTGGGCTGAAAGACGTGTCGCACGCGTCGCACCTCGATGTCGTCATCAGAACGCTGCGTCTGTAGGCCCTTGTAGTCCTTGTAGTCCATTGCGCACGAAGTGGCGAGGAAAACGTGGAGTGGACTTCAGTCTGCTTAAACCGGTTCAAAAAGCTCCTATTCCAACTGGTATTAAATTAGAACTTTTCAATGTGCAGTCACTATCCAACAAGTCATGTTTAATTCATGATCACATTCTGGAGAAGGACTTGGACCTCATGTGTCTTACAGAGACTTGGCATCAACCAGATGTGTTCAGTTCTCTGAATGAGGCGTGTCCCTCTGGATACAGTTATCTGCAGAGAGCCCGCAGCACTGGCCGCGGTGGTGGTCTGGCGGTAATTTATCGCAGTAATTTAAAATTGTCTCATCTGTCTTCTCAGGACTTTTCCTCTTTTGAATGTCTGGCTTTCAGCTTCAAAGCCCCACTCCTGATGAATGTTATATTAATTTATAGACCTCCCAAACCGCATGTTTCATTTAACTCAGAGATGCATGACCTCCTCACTTTTTTCTGCACCTCCCCTGTGAAGACTATTTTTCTTGGCGACTTAAATATCCACGTGGACAATTCTTCTTCACCTCTGGCAACAGATTTTAAGTCTCTTCTGGACTCTCTTAATCTCACTCAACATGTTGACGCCCCTACGCACAGCAGGGGGCATACTCTGGATTTGGTGATTACAGACACTGTACTCATCAATAACTTATCTGTATATGACCTGGGTGTCTCAGACCACAGGGTCATCTCCCTGGAAGTGCCTTCATCTTCGCCTGCTTCAAACCCAAAACGACCCATCCAGTTCCGTGACCTTAAAAACATTTCCCCTGATGTTCTGTCTGCTGATCTTCACACCCTAACGCCAAAAATACACTACACGCGTTGCAGCTCCGCCCCGCTCCGGTCCGACCTCCGCAGCAAATACGCACCCATTATAATCAATGACAGAATTTACACTGGCTCCGCACGGCGGCGGCGAGCTGCGGAGAGCGGACGGCAGTCCGTCAAAATTAGAAATTTTTCTATTTCTGCCGGATGACGGAGCTGTGCCGGAGTCAACTTTTGAAGATTACGTCGCACCAACAGGAAAAGGAACGAGCACAACTTCCGTATTTACAAAATAAAATCACCACGGGCGGACTAATCCTAGCTCTATACGGATTTATTTGTACAAAAATGCTGTCAAACTATCATTTATGACTACGCCTACAAACGCAATACAAGAAATAAAAAGAAATACAAGAAATAAATAAAGTATTTTATTCTGAAATGTAATACATCACTTCCTGTTGCTCAAACCATGTCCTGTCGCTCATTTACGAGAGAAGATCAAGGCAGCAGTATCTACAGTTGTTCTCTTTCTTCCACCGAGTGAATTGTTTTGTTCTGACTTACTTATTTATCACTTGATTTATCGCGCGATCTCGCAATTCTCGCGCATGCGTCTCGGAGCAGCGCATCCACTCGGACCTGAGCTGAGCGCAGGTAATGGAAATTGGACTCGCACAGCTGCGACCTGCGGAGCGGGGCGGAGCGGAGCCGCGTGTAGTGTATTTTTGGCGTAAGCGCTGTCAATCATCCTTCTGCAGATGACTTTGTGGATTACTACAACCAATCTCTTAGGGAGCTCCTGGACCTACACGCCCCCTTGAAGACAAGACTGGTGTCTTTCTCGCGTTCAGCCCCCTGGTACACTGATGAGCTGCGCAAGATGAAGGCAACTGGCCGTGCTATTGAGAGACGTGTAAAATCATCTGGTCTCTCTGTGCATAAGCAGGCATATAAAGAACATCAGAAAGCGTACGCCTATTCTCTTAAAGAAGCACGCTCCAAATATTATTCTAACATCATCAACACCTGCCCTGGAAACTCTAAACAGCTCTTCTCCACAATAACTCGTCTGCTTAATCCCATTAAACAAACTCTTGAGGACTCTGCTCAAAAATGCGACCTGTTTCTTTCGTCTTTTAAAACCAAAGTTGACACTATCAGATCTCAGCTCCACAACCTCCCTGTTCTCAGTGTGCCACCTACCCGTCTGCATTCTGGGACCCTAAACAGCTTTGACGAAGTTGTTCAGAGTGAGGTGGAGGCCATCATCAAGAAAATGAAGCCTTCATCCTGCGCCCTGGATCCTTTCCCCTCGTCTCTCATAAAAACCAATCACTCTGCAATAGGCCCACTAATCACTCAAATAATAAATCAGTCTCTACAATCTGGTCATGTTCCACTGCCTCTAAAAACTGCCATCATTAGGCCTCTTCTGAAAAAATCTAATTTGGATCCCGACATTTTTTCTAATTACCGCCCAATTTCACACCTCCCTTTTCTGTCTAAAGTGCTGGAAAAAGCTGTTGCTGCTCAGCTGCAGGATCACCTACAACAACACTCCCTGTATGAGAAGTTCCAGTCTGGATTCAGGGCAGCTCACAGTACAGAGACTGCATTGCTGAGGGTTACCAATGATGTCCTCTTGGCTGCTGACACTGGCTCTCCCTCCATCCTTGTCCTCCTTGACCTCACTGCAGCCTTCGACACTGTGGACCATAGTATCCTCCTCCACCGTCTTCATGTGGAGGTCGGTCTCTGCGACACCGTCCTGGACTGGTTCAAATCTTTCCTCTCCAATAGGCTGGAATGTGTTAGTCTTGGCAACGCCACGTCCCAGACAGTCTGTGTCTCCTGTGGTGTCCCTCAGGGGTCGGTTCTGGGGCCCCTGCTGTTTTCCCTTTACATGCTGCCTTTAGGTCAAATTATTAATCAGTTCAACATTTCTTTTCACTGTTATGCCGACGATACACAGCTTTACATCAGGACTGGAGCATCCTCATCTTCCACCTTGTCATCTCCATCTTCACTCACTGCCCTCTCTGCCTGCCTGGAGGCAATTAGGGCATGGATGAATCAGAACTTTCTTCAATTAAACTGCTCCAAGACTGAGGCCATACTGATTGGCACCCCTCACCAGGTACAAACATCTCCTATAACAACACTTTCCTTTTCTGGACAAGACATCCCCCTCTCCACCTCTGTTACTAATCTTGGAATAAAAATGGACTCCAATCTTACATTTGAAAATCACATTAAGCTTCTGTTTAAAACTTGCTTCTTCCATCTTCGAAACATCTCCAGACTTCGCCCATCCCTAACTTTTTCCGATGCTGAGAAGCTCGTCCATGCTTTTGTCTCCTCCAGGCTCGACTACTGCAACTCCCTGTTTGTTGGAATCCTGGCAAAAACCTTCAGAAACTTCAATATAAGAGAGAGAGATCAGAGATTTATTTATTAACATTGCACCAGTTAATTAATACAACGTGATTATGTATACACAGTCGTCCGGAAGAGGGGGAGTGTGCAAAGCTGCAGCATTTCCAAACACATGACATGTTCTTCTGCGCGGCCGCACTCATCCGTCTCCGGATGAAGGTCAAACAGATATGGAAAAAGGAAAAACACAATAGGTATCATTTGTGATATTCAAAAAAAGAATCTATCAAAGATTGCCTTAAGACACTCTATGATAAAGTCCCAAAAACTCTATCAGCAATAAGCACAACCAGACAAGACATTGTTGCAGATTTGACGGCATGCAAGGAGATCAAAAGAGTCTGTGAGCAGCACTCAGATAACACAGTTCAGCAGTTGTTAAGCTTGGCGCCTCTGAGCACACTCCCAGAGACCTCTGGGGAGGGAGGGGGGGGGACAGCAATGTCTCTCAGCTTCACTCCAGGAGAATAGTTTCCAGCAAACAGCCTTCTTCTTTTCCAAGGTCGTGCAGAAACTAGATTAGATAGTTATTGTTTATCTTCAATCCAGGCCACAGTGTTCTTTTTGACTGCAGCCTTCCAAAGTCCAGGTGCTGTTCAGGTCCAAAATCGCCGAATCATATGAGATTCCGAAGCTACGAACCCCCATCCGTGCCCTGATTAATGCCGGGCGGCTGTAAACGAGTTCCAAAGCGCACCGCAGGTCCGCGGTGGTCTCCCGCCGCTCCTATCGTGCGGTTCAGTTCGTACAACAGCTGGGTTGAGGAGCTCACAGCCCGGATCAGAGATTCTTGCTGATCAGGAAGTTTGGCCAGCGCGCCGATAGCCGCCGCAGTCTTCCTAATCTTCCAGTAACAGACAGCTCCGCTCACGCCAAAAAACAGAGCAGCTGCCACCAATATCCCAATAATCCACAAATCTTCCACGTCTTCGACAGACAGGACGGTCAAACACATGGGTTGCCACTGTCCCCAGGAGTCCATCATGTATCCGACAGCGTGCGTGTCAGAGGGGCAGGCCGCTTCTCCTGGCCCGGTCCGCTTCGTGGAAAAAATCTTATCTATAGATGAAACAGCCCAATTTATTAACTCCATCGCAAATTGGTTCGAGTGAGCGCTGAAGAGTCACGGACGAGACAAAAAGCAAGCAGGGAGGAGGAAAACTTAGGGAGGGTAGGAGCAAAAAGATATGCGACTTGCTTTGCCGAGAGCCGGAAGAAGAATCTTCAAAACAGTGCAGCAAAGATCTTGTTGAGAGTTCGTAAATTTGAACATATTACGCCCATTCTCCATAACCTTCATTGGCTTCCTGTCGCCTACAGAATTCAGTACAAAACTGCTCTCATTACACATCAATGCTTACATGGAGCTTCACCAGATTATCTGAAGGATATTCTTATTCCATACTCATCCACCCGGTCGCTGCGGTCACAGAACAGTAATCTCCTTCACATTCCGAGAACCAAATTAAGGACCATGGGAGACCGGGCTTTCAGTGTGGCTGCCCCCCGCCTGTGGAACTCTCTTCCTGACTGTCTGAGAGCCCCACAGTCTGTGGTTGACTTTAAGAGCGGCTTGAAGACCTTTCTTTTCAACCGAGCATACTCTACCTCCTCATGATTCTACTTTTGATCTTAGTTGATACTGTTATTGATTTTACTTGTTTTATTGACATTTAATTCTGTTGCACTTTGTAGCACTTTGAGATTTTCATTAATGAAAAGTGCGTTATAAATTGAATTCATTATTATTATTATAATTAAACTAGAAGTTTAATTTCCTCAAATAAATGGAGTGACACAAGAAAAATCTATGGTGGTCAAGGTCACCAATGACCACCCCCTAGCTCCACCATTGAACCTGGTGGTGGATAAAGTTGCTCACTCCACTCACCAGGATTCATCACTGCACTGCCTGGAACAACAAAACAAAAAAGACTGTTCTTCTCCACAGTTTAACTCGTACCCATTTCAACATCTTGCACCGGGTTACTTTAATTTTCTGTTCAATTTCAGCGCAGAAAAACACTGATCTCCAAAACTTCAAACATTCACTATTCGAACCCCTCGCGGGACATCAATGTAGCGCTTGGTCCATTTCTTCTTAGAACTATTTAGAGATAAAAAATGAATGATATATTCATTTATCAGTTAACTTTGCTCAGGTTAGTGATTATTTAATGTCTGAGGACTAAAGTTTGTTTCTGTATAAAACCCCTGATCAGCTTGGTTCCTCTCCTGATTTCAGCCTGGGAAAGCTGATTGTTGATGTGCTTTCACGTGCGGGACACCGGACAAAGCCTGACTGTGAACTTCTGAACCCGTGCACCCGGGCCTGCTGGTTCTGACGTAAAGAAAGGCGAGTTTTATGACAGTTTTCCATGTAGCAGCTATTTGTGTCTGACAGGGTGAATTAGCCTATCACTGAACCAAACAGGAGCAGACATCACACAGAACTGTCCCCATTTTACGTGTGTGCATGCATGCGTGTGTGCATGCGTGCATGTGTGTGTGCATGCATGCATGCATGTGTGTGTGTGTGTGTGTGTATGGGAGGATTAACCTGCTTCAGCTGACTGATGCTGATTGGAATGACGCTCTCAACACCCGAACACAGCAGCGTGACTGTTGTTTGTGTATGTGGCAAGTAAAACAAAGAAGGTAGGTAGATTGAGTCCAGTACAAGATGGCCGCTACAGCTAACTGACCTTACACAACATAAATATGGTTACTTCTCGGTTCTATAGAAATTGAGCTGAAATTTGATGTGGTAGTAGCGGAGGGTCATGTCTAACTAATATTGTGAGCACTAACTAACTGCATAAAATAGTTTTAAAAAATATGACAGTACTGGAGTCAACTCTGCTTGCTTGCCAGCAAAATATCTCATGAACGTCTCAGTAGATATTAATGAAACTTCTAGGACAGACATTTATACAGCCCGAGGGCCAAAAGTGGCCGAAAAATGATCTCCGTCCAGCCCCAAATACCCCATCTGAAAAGAAAAGAACTTTAAAATGAGCGATTGTTCAACACTTGCTCTTGTCAAGGACGGACGACTTTCCCCTCCTCTCCCTCTCTGCTTTGCTTTGTCCTGTCTGTGAAACTGCTTTAGAACCTCTCTTCTACAAATCTTCCGAATCACAATTATGTTAAGGATTCAGTCAGTTGGTCCCTCAGCACAATTGATAACATTTCTTTGAAGAGAAGACAGGCTTTAGGCGAGCCGATTTTGGCACGCACGCAACTGGATATCTCATCGACTTGGAAGACTTGGTGATGTGTCTATCTCTGCTGTCAATCGAAGAGGTTAAGTGCGCATATATGAATTTATGATAACTGATTTCCTGCTTTTTGGATTTGGCTGGTTCCTGGTCTATCAACAAACGAGGAAGTTGTTGGCAGCAAATTTGGCCCTGGTCAGAATGCCTGCCTTATGCAATGGTTTTGGCAGGCCACCTTGGCTTAATTTGCCTGGAAACTCTGTAAACCTTGATGTTCTAACCCCCACATGAAATTGTGCACAAAAGCTGTAACTTTGTCTGGAGTCTTGCTTGGTGGGGGAGTTCAAGTATCTGGACATCTTGTTCCTGACTGATGGTAGGCTGGAGCAAGAGATGGATCCATGGATCAGGGTCTCATCCTTAGTAATGAGGGCATTGCTTCAGTCAGTCATGGTGAAGAAAGAGTTGAGTCCAAAGGCAAAGCTCTCCATTTACTGATCTGTCTATGTTCCAACCCTCACCAGAGTTCATGAGGTTTGTATCAAGACTGAAAGAACCAGATCCTGTTCCAAGTGGAACTTCCTTCAGAGGATGGGGGAGAGAGGTTCAGCCTTACAGATAGGTTGAGGAGCTCTGTCATCAGTGGGGAGCTCGGAGTAGAGCTCCTTCTCCTTTGCATCAAAAGGAGTCAGTTGAGGTAGTTCATATGATCAAGATGCCTCCTGGATGCCTCCCTTTGGAGTTTTTCTGTGCAAGACCCACTGGTA